>JAQGAJ010000015.1:0-32918 GCA_034689365.1 Liebstadia similis | reverse complement strand
GGTTTGACATATGTTTCGCCTAACCTAACCTAACCATTGTCTTCAGCTCCTCCACAGACTGATCGGACCGGTGGCCACCGTTGCCGTTGTCGGCAAATTTCATTCGGGAAAATCTTTCCTTATGAATCAACTAATGGGTAAATCCAGTGGTTTCGGTGTTGGACCTGATGTAAGACCGAAGACAATGGGTATATGGATGTGGGGAAAGGTATGAGACATAACCAAATCAAAACCGGTCTGAGTTTACTTTGTCTTCAGCCGACTCAATACATTCTCGATTCTGGTCAAAAGGTTTGGATTGTCTTTTTGGACACCGAAGGCTTTGCCGCCAATAATGTCTCCGAGAATTATGACGCGAAGATATTTGCAGTTTCGACGCTTTTATCGTCTCATCTTTTGTACAATTCGGTCAAAATCGTCGATCAATCGGACATCGATTACTTAGAACTGTTGGCCCGAAGAACCCAATTGTTTGCATTGCGATCGCAAATGTCTCGCAAGAAATGGACGGATGAGTTCAACAAAGATTTACTAAGTTTTCCGCCTCTGATTTGGGTCGTCCAAGACTTTGTTCAGAACACAGGCGAAGAATCGCCGACACAATGGTTGCACCGACTGATGGACGGACACACCCGAGAGAACGATTTGTATGAGATCAGTCTGAAGGACATCTTCAAGTCTGTTGAATGTCACACACTTTTCCTGCCGGCAGTTAAGAAACGCATTCTCAACGATCTTTCAACGGCTGAAGAGTCCGATCTCACAGAAGAGTACAAATCCGAAAGAGAAGAATTGATACGAAAGTTGAAGAAACAAATTGTTCCGAAAGAAAAGAACAATAAACCTATTAGTGGTGTAGAATTGGCCACACTTTTAGAAATACTGGTCAACGCGGCAAATGATGGCTCTCTGGCCGATGTGCCCAACCGTTGGGATGCGTTCGTCACTCGACTACAACAGACAGCTGTAGAAGACTGTCTCACGTTCTATGAGGCGGATATGAATGTATTGATTGTCGATCAGTATAACAACAATCCAATCAATTTGAATCGATTCGACGAATGGCACAACCAATCCATGGATCGGACTAAACAACTTTTAACTCAGATATTACATGGTTTGGACGAACCCCTGGCAAAGGGTTTGCACGCTTTGGAACACAATATTAAGATTCACTACGAAAGGAATCGAGACATCAATGAAAAGAAGATCAAACTTAAGTGTTCGCAGACATTACATGAGCTCGAAATCAAATCGGAACAACTCATCAAAAGCATTCAATTGCCGGTCTTCTCGTCAAAACTTATAGAGAAGGCAAAAGATATTTTAAAATCTATTAAAACCGAATACATTAACAAAATAAGCGATTTGGTCGACAATTCTGTTATCGAAACATATTTGGAAACATTGACTAAAGCTATCAAAAACCAAGTTTCGACCCTTCAGTTGGAGAACAATCGAGCGATTGAATCACTTTTCGATAAACATATCGATATTGCTATCGAAAAGTTCAAAACTGTGACCCAAACTGATTACAGTCGAGTCAAACCTCGAAAACCAGCAATTCTTAAACGTATTCTAGAAGAAGGCAATAGTCAAGCCCTCGATCTCTTCAACAGAGAGTGCAAAGAGTTCACTGTCGAGAGTATCTACGAATTAAAATTAGCTTTTCTTAAGGTTAAACTCAACGAAAAGATAATCGAATTAGAAAAAGAAAACGAAAAGATTGCCGAAAATTGGATCGAAAAAGAGACGAATCGGTTGATAAATGAGTTCAAAGAAAGCACAGGAAGTCGTTTCATAAGTTTGCCGATCAATAACACAGAACTCGAGGCCCGACTCAAACTAGAAGTCTCCAAATCTATGAGAGATTATTCAGATTTGCTTTCAGATTACAAAGTTTATAATTCATACGAAAAACTCTTCGAAAAGTTCAAACAACTTCTTCTTGAGGTCTGCGATCAGAGACGAACTGAAAATGTGAAAGCGTTCGCCAAAGAAGTGGAAATACCATTGAAGACATCGAAGCGGATGATAATCCTATCTCATGACAAATATTCAACTGTTTTTAGTTTCAAACGTTTCGTAAGAATTGTATTTAAAACCAAATCAATTAATCATTTAATTCAATGACAGATGCATTCCGTTTGTTTGGTTCAGTTAGAAGAAGGAAAACCCAAATACTGGTCAGAGAAGCTTAAGTCGGAAATCATCGACCAATTCATTAACGACGACAAACAACTGCTTAAACTAATTGAGAGTAAGTCTGGTCTCTGGTCTTCGATCGTCGGTTTCTTTCAATGGATTCTATGGCTTCTAAATCTAAGTTAAGTCCAATTCATTCTAAGTCATTGTTAGGTAAATAACTTGTTTATTATTATAAAGTTTTGTACAAAATTGTTAATTTAGTTCGACATAAAAGCTCGATAACAATAAAATTTCATTTCATTGATTAAAAGTTAAATATAGACTAAAATAGACTTTAAAAGTGGAATGTCTTCGGAAGTGTTTCCTCAACCCAACAATCAGTAAAGCGTAATCTCATTTAGATATCAGTCGATATGTAAGGAAGAAATGTTTGAAAATATATTGCATTTAAATGCCATTCATTGAGAAAAAAAGATGATTTCAAGCGAACGCAACAATGAATATAATTATAATCAATAAAATTAATACTCCGATTGCCATATATTGGCGACGATCTAAACAGAAGAGACAATAAGTGACCGATGAAGACAAGCCTTGAGAGCTCACCGTTTGACAGATGCAGAACTCGCGCCACTTTCTTGAGCGTTGTGTCTAATCGGGAGTCAGTCGTTTCAATTTCGTGTCCCAACTCATCCAACATCCTATTCAAGAAGCGGACAATTAGTTGAATGACAGACAACTTTCTTAAAGAAGACATACACCGCGTGTTCGTCCACTTCAGTGCCGATCTGACGGCTGATTGACTTAAGGTTTCCGACGCTATTCCTTAGTTTGTCGAGAGTGTCGTCCTGTGACTGAATGACCCGTTGTTGATGTTGTTTCAGTTGATAGCTATCGTCCACAGTTATAGCCGTATCTGAGCCGTCGGTCCGATGCGGACTCGTGCCGAAAGGGTTGTCCAATCGGGTGTATTTTGCATTAGTATTACCAGAAAATGATCCGTTTTGGCGAAAAGACATCTTTCTCTCCTTGTTTTTGCTGTCGAAGAGCTTTTCTCTCATAAACTTGACCTCGTCTTTGGTCGTTTCGATGAACTTTCGCCGAATATTGATCTCAGTTTCGTCTAATTTAAACTTTTTCGGGTTATTCTCAACGATTCCAATAGTTTCCTCCAAGTCTTCCAAATCCCATTCAATACTTCTTAAGCCGTTCCTGAGTTCAGTTGTAGTCCAATCCAATTCTTCTTTAGTACCGGTGTTGGGGTCGTCCTCGAAGTCAGTCCAGCGCTCAAAATAATTGCGACATTTGGTCAAAGCGTTCAATACTTCGCTATTAATGTCGATTAAATCAAAATTTAGTTTGAATTCAAATACAAATGTCGTTCAATACTCACTCTCTAACGACAAAAAACGGATCTTCGAGTGACATAACGCGAGAAAGTCTTTGTTAACATAAAAATCAGATAAAACTGAATTAAAACAAATTGTGAAATACGTTGAACTGAAACCGAAAATATGTTTCAAACGATAACTTTTAGTCAGATTTCTCTGATTTAAATGTCAAACAAAAGACGAACAAAAATGAGTGAATCTCTACAAAAATTAATTAAATAAACAATTAATGGCTAATAATCTAAATATTGATGATATAAGTCCTGAGGCGTTGTGAGGAATGTCTTCTCAACAGTTATAGTGAAGAAGTGAAGTGAAGTGAACGCAAACTCCAAACCATTGATAAGAACTAACACTAACTCTAATACTCTTTTACTGAACGGCAAAAGTTGTCTAAACTTTTTTGATTTCCATTGAGTTTGTGCTGTCATTGAGTGATGCAAACCATGGCTTCGAGTCTTTACAAACAGAGGTGTGTTTGAAATCTATTTAATCCTATTTCTAATGCATTTTGATTGCAATCAAATTGTTTTCAATGATTTAATTAATATTTTGGTTCTCAACAAAAACTGTTCACTCGTTTGCCGTTTCGTAAACCACTTGAAGTGGTCTTTAGAGCCATAGAGACTGAGGTCTGAGTTATCGCCAAATTGTTTGCTCGCCTTTTATTTACTTAATTACCGCTAATTTAGATATATTTACCAAAATTTGCCCGAATTTAACACTCAATTAGTGTTCATTCAAATGGATCCGAAAAACTAATTGAAAATTGCAATCAATTGTGACAAACAATACAAAAGGCGATCAACTTTTAGACCTTTAAATCAATTAACAATCAAAACAATTACCGATTAATTGAATTCACAATTCCTTTGAATCACTAATTGATTAAACAATTCTTCAGAACTGATTCACTGAATTGTCATTTCTTTCCGACAGACTCTTGAAATTCAATGAATTACTGAACAACAATGACATCGATGACAACAATCAGATAATAGACACAATCGGTTTGCGTCGGCTCTGCTTCGAAGTCGGCTGTCCTGACGACCAGAAGCACATCCGATCACTTGTCTGGAAAGTAAGCAATCGATCCTCTGATAAGATATTTGTCACCACAAGTCTTGACTCAATTGTTTACTTCAAAGAGCTCTTGACGTTCAGACATAACTCATTTGAATAATTGTCTCTAATTATGGTTCAATTGTCAGATACTTTTGGGTTATTTACCGTCCGATAGAAGTCAATGGAAATGTCATTTAGAAGAGAAACGCAAACTCTATCAGCAATTTATCTCAGAACTGATCATTGGTGACGACAATAGCGCACAATCACCCGATGACCACGTATTTTACGATAGATTTATTACATTTATATATATATCTAAAATCATTTTGTTTTGATTGCGATCGACAGCCACTAAACACTGCACCCAATAGTCATTGGAAGAGCTATTTCAAGGACAATGAAGTTCTGTCACAGATTTACAAAGACGTCCGCCGTCTATACCCCGACATATCGTTTTTCCAGCAAAGAGTGGCCAAGACTTTCACCACTGAATCCTCGACTTGTGATGTAATCGGTAATGACTCTCGTTATTAGCGAATCAGTGATTAACCCAATTATTCTTCCAATTCTTCTTAAGGCCGAACGTCGAGCAAAGCCTATAGTATTGATGTCGTCCGCAACCGATTCGGTGCCACAGAAGTCAGAGATGATAATCAAAAGAAATGCAATAAATTCGATGAGATTCAAGACAGCTATCAATCGGCACACAATACTAATGGAGAGGAATATCATTGGTATTTCATTCATTCATTCATTTGTCTCTTCTTTGGCTTATTTTGTATGAGAAAGTGATTTATAACTAGAATTTAATTCAGTTCTAGTTTTGAAACGAAAATGTTTTATTCAAATGTCTAAAAACAGGCAAATCGTTGCTCGAGTGCTGTTTATATACGCCAAACTGAATCCGGGTCAGGGATATGTGCAGGGAATGAATGAGATCATTGGTCCCATTTATTATGTCTTCGCTAATGATAATCACAACGGTTGGAGCGGTAAGTCTTGGACTGAGAGTCCACTCTCTATTGAATTTCATTGATTGATGGCTTTGTTTTCGTCTGTCAGACCATTCAGAAGCGGACACCTTCTGGTGCTTCACATCTCTGATGAGCGAAATCAGAGATATTTACAACAGTCACGCGGATTCCGACCACTCGACAGGTCTGTAGATCGAGGTCTTCGTCAGTCCATAGATTTGAGATCTATTGAAATCAAAATGAGTTTAATCGAGGCTTAAAATGCATTTAAACGAGCGTTTAATTGACATTAATTAGATTCGAGTGTCAAATGAGTGCCAAAACGAGTACCAAATGTTGATTTCAATGGTCTTCCAAAAGCTATTTATGTGGCCATCAAATGATCAAATGGTCAGATAATCCTTCATCTGATCCAAAGTTTTCTATATTTAAATCCATGTCATTAGCGATCAATTTATTCAACTCCGAGAGAGAGAGCATTGAAACTTCAATTCTTCGTCTATAATAACCCTATCCTTAAGAATCAGTTAGGAATTCCTGTCTCTCCTAATGACGGGTTTGTCATTCAGTCAAAGCTCTGGTCTTGAGTTCACTGATTGAATAAACTCATTGATAACTTCTGGCGTTTGAAAACAACTTATATTTTAATATTTACATTAAATTCTTTGCATTTCATGACATCTTTGCGTTTATTAGCGATTGATTTTAATCATTACTATAAATATAATAACGAAGTAATAAATTATTTATTTAACCATTTGTCTGAAACTAAATATTAGCCCAAAAATCAAGGATTTAGTCAAACATAACATATGAAACCAGAAACGAATAAAATCTAAGCATTGATTGAGAATTGAAGTCATTGTCATTGAATTTAAAAAACTTTTGGCTATTGTTTTCAAATTCGTGGAAATTTTCACTAATTCTCGAATTCAAAGGAAATTATAATAAATTTCAAATTTATTTTCACTTTATCTCAAATTTATTGTTTCGGAACCAAAGATCCAAAGATTTGACTTTCAATAGTAATGTCTTTGACTTCTCTCTCAATTGATTTCATTAATGATTTGATTGCAAATAACTCTCCGCAAGAATTGAAAAGCAAATGATTTAAACGATTCAATGCCTTTATTTTCAGGTATTGTCAGTTTAATGACTCGTCTGACAAGTCTGTTATCAAAAGAAGACAATGATTTGTGCCATAGAATCACTTTAGTTCAGGCAATAAAACCACATTATTATGCATTCCGATGGATAACTCTTCTCCTGAGCCAAGAGTTTCCTTTGCCAGGTATGGCATACCATCCAAACCATTCCTCCGTTTGTTTGCATTTCATTTGCGATATATTTGTTCTCATCTCTAATAATAGATGTCTTAAGACTTTGGGATTTCCTCTTCGCCGACGAGAAGCGGTTCAACTTTCTTCTTCAGACCTGTTGTGCTATGATTTGGTTAGTATTTACTCAAATGATCGCAAGTATTGTCTAATGTTTACCACTTGTTTACCGATCGCCACTTATAGTCTTCTTCGCGACCAACTAATGACCGGTGACTTCGCCTCAAACATGAAGTTATTACAGAACTTTCCCGAACGGATAGATCTCAACCAAATCATCAATAGAGCCAAACAAATACACATCACTTGATTGACAATTATTTACTCAGTTTTTAAGTTTTTAATTATTTATTCCTTTTCTACAATACTTTTGATCACAAAACGAGTCTATAGTTTCGCCAAATTATTTATTTATACAATTGTTTTAATCAATCGATTGGTTTTTAGCCAAAAACTTAAAGTACAACACAATATAAAGACATAATATATATATTGAATTAAAAGCAATCAATGAATTGAATTTTAATCAATGACTTAAATTGATTTCAAATGATCACTAATTTTGCAAAATGTCATAAATTGTTTCTCCAATGCGAAAGAACTTAATTTAGAGGCCATTACTATCAAACCATATAAAAGAAGGTCAAATCAAAATAGGTTTGAAAGTGAAATGAGTTCGACAATAGATATATTGATGGTTTTGATTACTGAAGCATCGGATGTCCATTCGTGCACATCCAGTCTCATCCAAATCATTCCGATTCTTCTGATTAAACTTTCTTTTGGACGTCAAATGAGCCAAAACCGAAAAAAACTGACAAAAAGTGAATCCAATTATAATAAATGAGTTTTTTTAAAGCACTGAACGTATGGTTAAGTGATTTGTTGAGTCTTAAGCCATGAGTGATAAGAAACAGGTTCTCTCTGTTATGTAATTCATGTTACTGTAAATCTGGACTAACTCTAACTCTCGAGTTGACAATCACTCGACTCATCCAACTCTGAGCCCAAACTCGAATCCAAAGTGAAAGTCCTCTTCGGGTGCTTTACATTAAAGAATTACCTTTTCTTTACTCTTGACTTCGCACAGAATTTTCTCAGATATTTCTCGTTTTTCATCAAAACTTTTATTTGTTTTTATCGTTTATTCGAATCTTTGACTTTGAAATTCCAAAGTGTCTGACCTGAGAGAGAGAAAAAGGAAATATTTCTTTCTCTCTCTTTCCCTCTCAATCATCAATTCAAAGGGTCAACAGTCCCTTCAAAGACGTCGGGAACGGCATAACCAACACCTGGCAGTACAGCAGACAAAATATACCGCTTTGACTATCACTTGAGTTCGCAGTGGGCTTTCAATGGTCTCGCAGTGGGCTCTTCAACATTTATCAAGCTTAATCGTGTTCAATTCTGATTCCTTTGTCAATTTATTCGAATTTTGACCTCACCACTTACCATTTACTTACCATATACCGAGTTAACTCACTTTCCAAGTCTATCAACTTTTCACTTATCAATTCAATTACAAATTTCACTTACGATTCAATTCTATTACTTGTTTTGGTTCAAAATATAGATTAGTGAAAATACTTCGGGGGAGGAGTTTCAGCAGGTTTTCAGGCATTGCAAAGATGAGAGACGACAGTGAAGGCAATCAACCGGTCCTCTGATCCTCACTTAGAGGTAAAACCGAGAGAATTAGCCGCAAAGAGAGACTCTGATGTGCGGCTGAGCCCTAACTCTCCGGCGATACAAAAGAGATGCAAAAAATTTATTGTATTTTATCTCTGGTTCTCATTATCTGTCACTCGACTGCACGTAAGTCTCGATTCGTATTTACTTTTAATTATGTCATACTTTTACCGATAAGTAACTGAAGACCCGTCAGTGACATAAACTGACCCATTATTACCTCAATTTATCGAATAAACAGTCCTATTGTGAGCCCACGCGAGGCTCTTAACCTCATCTGATTGTCCGTTTGATTGTAGTCTTAATCTGATTAGAAGTGCTTTAAATAGTATATAAAGAGTAGATCGCTCTGGGCTTAGGACAAGTCACCCATCAAAGGCTTCAGTACTTCGACCTTGCTGTTAGTTATTAATTTCAATTTAAAAGTGATAATTGATTAGACTTTTGGATATAATTAGTTCGCAAAACTTTCTCTGTTTGTCACTCACTCTATGCCTCTGTTTCTAACGAACTGAAGGTTAATATAAAACCGTTAAAAATACTTAAGCATTGAATTGTTTGACAATTATTGACATTTTTAATGATTTAATTATAATAATTATATTAAAGTCCGACCGCAGCGGGAATTCACATCTCGTAATTGAATTCTGGGTATAAACAAATTGACCATGAACAATATTCATTGAAGATTATTAACAATTTACATCTAAATTGATTACTCGCTTATTAAAAGTGTTTTTGTTAATGAAAAGAAACGATTTAAATAGAAATTAAAGTCATCTCAAAGTGTGACTAAAATTACTATTGAATCGCAATATTTCTTACGATTCTTTTCTAATATTTGTTTCTTTATTTCATTTTCTGATACTTTAAACTAATTTCCATCAGATATGCCAAACATTTTCTAACGGAATGCTTATTGAATTGCGATTCCGACCTATTCTATCCTCAGATCCTTATCGACGATAAAAATAGTAAAATACTTAATATTTTAATTCACTGTTAATTTTCAATTTAAGTGATAAATACCTAGAGTTGTATCGAATGACCGAAAATGTTTATACCTTTTGAATATTCATTTGATTGAATAACTATTGAATCCCTTCATTAGAATTAGAAAATTATTATCTTTTTATCAATGAATTTATATTCAAAAGAATCATAAAAACATATAATTTCACTAATAATTTGAGTTAAAGTTTAGTTCGAAACCCAAATCGAGAGAAAGTTTTGCAAACTTTTTATCAAAAATAACTATCAGTTTTGCATCGAAAGAGTTTTTTAGCTATAAGTTGAGTAAAGGATTGAAATACTAATTGCAATACAGATAGCGATCAGTCTGTCTGTCAGTTGTCCTCCAATGCACTTATAAATTGCAATCTCAATGAGAAAGCGATGAATAAGTTTTTGCGAAATCTTTGTTTCATTTAATCCTCTTTTCCTCAAAACATCCCAAAAGTCTCTCGAATTCAATGTTTTACCTAATTTTGCTTTAATAGTCAGACAATGTGTTTAATCGACACAATATTCCAGTCTTGATGTGAGTCATGGCATCTGTTTTGATCACAAATCCTGCAATCAATGAATCATTGGTCTCATACCTGAGCGAAACCCTATTCCTATCCCTAGTCTACAGAATAATTGACTTCGAGAACAGTTTGTTTTGTCAAATGCTGTCTCTCTGGAGACGACAACCAATGCCTGGTCTATGAATGTAGAGAACAGGTGACCATCAAATGGCAATTACCTAATCAGTCTATCTCTAAGCTGAGCACCAAATGTTGAAAAAGGCTCGAAAGCATTTGAAAATGATTTGAAATAATTTTTCGCTAAAAAGGGACTCCAAATGGAATAGTGGGTCGATTGCGGTCAGATTGCAAGACCTCAATGGATGCGCTCTCCATATGTTCTCTTCTGATCGCTCTAAAGATGTTCCACTCAGAGACAGATCAAAAGCTTATCCATTCTGTCGGAAACCTTCTGTCACTCCAAACGTGAAATGAAAATAATTATCGATTGAAAAGCAATCGAAACGCAAAACAATAAAAACAAAACTATTAACAAACTATTAGCTAATGATCTCAATTCAGATGAAATGATTTCATTTATAATGAGATCGCAATTCATTTTCATAATAAACATAACATTTGATAAATAATTGATAACCAAAACCAATAATAAACGGTTTAATCCAAAGCAAACAAATTCAAACAATTTATGAGTTATTATCTTGACTTTAGGTGCGGTTCCCCTCAGGTATAGACGAGCTTTTTCTTACATCGCAAATGAAACGGGTATGTAGTCTATGATCAAACCCATTGTAAATCATACCTAACCCTATATACCTGTCGATGGATAGCGTGCACAGTCGACCACATCGTCTATAAAGACGGGGATCCCATTCCGACCGACGACCCGTGCGAGTCATGTAAGTGCAGACCTCCGGGATTCTCGTGTGTACTCCGAGAGTGCGAAGTGAAGACCGGCTGCAAAGCCATCAGAAGAGCCGGAGAATGTTGTCCACAATACCAATGCGGTGAGTGATTACTGATCAGAGAGTATACATCTCTTCCCAAACCAATAACCTTGATATGGGATGTGTTTATCCCAAACACTCTTCAATGCGTTGAATCTGAACCCGAGTTCAGTGCACTTTGAATAAAAATTCTTTTTTCCAAAGGATGTGAACATAACGGCAATTATTACGGCGATGGCGACCGCATCCCGAATGCCGAGAGTCCGTGCTATTCGTGTTACTGTCAGGGAAGTTCCATCACTTGCTCTTTGGCTGATTGCAAGTTTAGGTTTGACTGCGAACCGGAATACGTTTTGGGGGAATGTTGTCCACGATATGATCACTGCGGACCCGGTTAGTCAAAGATGTCCACAATTTTTGTCTTGATTTTGAACCTTCTGTTACCAAACAGAGTACATACCGACGAGTGTGACAGTGAAGGCCACAACGATTCCCATTCTGACCACTTTGTTCAGTCCGAAGACAACGACTCCAATACCAGTGACGACAACAACACAAGAGCCGACCACTACTACTACTACTCCATCCACAACAAGCACAACGACATCCACAACTACAACAACAACTACAACAACATCTTCCCCAACGACGACATTATCGCCCACTATTGCAGTCACAACAACGGTTCCAACCACGACAACCACTGATGGTTCTAAACAAACCACTACTTCCGAACCTCCGCTAAGCAATACTTCAGAGGAAACGACTACATCTCCTCCTCTTACGAGCGGTTCCGCTGAACAATCGACGACTTCTGAACCAATTGTTATTAGTTCTTCTGAGCCAACGATAACAACAGAAACAGAAGTAATTGGTTCTTCAGAGAAAACAACTACAACTGAACCACTGATCGAAACCTCTTCAGAATTAATGACAACATCAAAACCTATAATCAGCAGTTCCTCAGAACAAACCACTACTTCTCAACCCATTGTCATCAGTTCAGAACAGACCACGACTTCTGAACCACAAACCGGTAGTCCATCGGAAGAAACGACAACTTCTGAACCTCTGATAATCAATTCTTCAGAGCAAACGATTACATATCAACCGACAACAATCAGTTCTTCGGAGACGACAACCGCATCGGAACCTTTGGCAACCAGTTCTTCAGACAAGGCTATATCTGAAACTCTGACAGTGATTTCAGAAACAACCACTACTACACCACAGCCTCCGATTCCGGATTCTTCAGATCAAACAACTTCTTTTGGTACTGTGAATATCGGTTCTTCAGAACAGACAACTGTTTCTGAAATTCTCGTCAATTCTTCAGAACAAACAACAACTTCTGAACCTTCGTCTGTCTCTTCTTCGGAACAAACGACAGTCTATTCAGATCTCAAGACTGCTACCGAACCCTTAGACACCGCTTCTTCAGATCAAATAACCACAACTAAAGTTGAATCCATTGATTCGGCTGAAACGACAACTTCTTTACCCGTGATTGTTAGTTCTTCAGATCAAACCACTACTTCTGAATCAACTTCTGTAGAGTCGGTAAAAACGACGACTTCTGAAAGTTTTGAGCAAATGACTACATCCGGACCTTTGGAAGTCAGTCCTTCAGATATAACTACATCTGAACCTTTGGTCATCTCTTCTTCGGAACAGACCACTGTCTATTCAGATCTCAAGACTTCTACCGAATCCTTAGACACCGCTTCTTCAGATCAAATAACTACAACTAAAGTTGAAGCCATTGATTCTTCAGATCAAATGACTACTCTTTCAGATTCTCCTTCAACTTCTCCCAATCCAACGACCATTTCTGAATCACTAGAAACCAGTTCTCCCGACCAGAAAACTACATCACAACCCGAGGCCATCACTACTTCAACTCCAACCATCACAACTGAAATTCAAGTCACAAATTCTTCAGATAAAACTACTTCCGAGGCTCTGGCCGTGAGTTCATCTGAACAAACGACTACAACTGAACCTCTGATCATCGGTTCTTCGGATATGACCACTACTTCTGAAGGTCTTATCATAAGTTCTTCCGATCAAACGACGACTTCAGAGCCTAATGTTATCAACTCTTCCGATCAAACCACTACTTCTGAACCTATTGTTATCAATTCTTCAGATGAAATAACTACATCCAAACCATCGGTCATCGATTCTTCAGATCTAACGACTACATTGGAACCAATCGTTTCTTCAGAGCAAACAACTCCAGAATCTCCTGTTAGCGGATCTTCAAAAGAAATCACTACTTCTGAGCCTCTTATCATCAGTTCTTCAGAAGAAACAACTGCATCGGAATCACAAACAACTAGTATTGCATATAAGACAACGTCTGAAGTTTTGACGGTTGTCTCTACAGAACAAACAACTGTTTCATCTGATCCAAAGATCGCTACTGAATTTAAAGATATTACTTCTTCAGATCAAATAACTACTTCTAAACCCGAAGCCATTGATTCTTCAGACCAAATGAAAACATTGACCACAACTTTTTCAGAATCAAAGATCACATCCGAAACATTAGCCATAAGTTCTTCAGTTAACACTACTTCTGAACCATTAGCCATAACTACTTCAGACCCAACCATCGTTTCTTCAGATCTAAAGACTAGCGATACTTTCGGCGATACGACAACTTTGGAAGCTTCAGCTGTCGTTTCCGAAGAAAGGACGACCACTTCGGAACCTCTAGCTATCGATTCCAATACCGATCATTTAAGAACCACTTCTTCGGACTCAATCATCACTTCCACGGATTCAACGATTAGTTCTTTGAATTCAACCATCACTTCCTCAGATATAACCATTACTTCTCTTTAGTTTTTAGATTCCAATTGAGATTCAATTGACTCAAAAGTCATCCAATCATTACTTATAAATAAGATCTTTGATTAGATTCTAATATTGTTTTTAGTTTCAAATAAAATAATTAAATTATTTTCACATTAAATACCATTCGTTTGAATGAATTTATTTTCAATTAGCATAAAGGAAGCGGAATATGGGTTCAAAATTATCCCATTGTGTGAGTTCGAAATGCATTGAGACTGTGATTGAAGCTAAAGTGCAGACTCTGTAAGTTTAATCCATTTGTTCATCATTTTTTAAACCCTAATCCATTAGAACATCCAATGAATTGCAATTCTCATGATTTCAATGGATTATTCTTAGAGAATGATATCATTTTCATTGCGATTCTTTGCGAATTGAAATAATATATTATAATAAACTCATTAATTAGTCGTTATTAGAGTTAATAATGAAAGCGGTTTTATGAAAACGACTACCACTTAAGCTATATTTTATAAATTCATAAAATGATTAGTGATTTTGTCAAATGGATGTCAAACACATTCATCCGGATCGTTGTCTCTGATCGGGGATGAACTGCGGTTTGGTGTCAACTCTTCTTCTGCCCACTTGTATTATCTCTGAAGCTCTAGTGGTGTCCACTTCCACCTCTTTCTGTAGTCTTCGAGGCAAGTCTTGATATATTGATTGGGGAACGGCTTCATTGCATCGATAGACGAGATCAGACCAAATGATGGCCTCCTGTGAGAAGCAGAAGACTCCGAGTCGACCGCCTTTTAAGGTATTATCGAAGAGATTTCCCGAATCGGCGACCATATTCTCGCCCTCGAAGATACGAAGTCTGCATAGAAAGTATTTATTATGAAGGAGTGGCCAAACGCTAACCTACCTGATCAATCCTATTTTGGGTCTGTGAAGTAATAGCCATCTGTAGGCCACCCTCTCTTTCCATCCCACATTTCTCGGGTCGCGCCAAAGCAGACCGACTTGGTCTTCGGTGTTACCGGTGTGCCAAAGAGAGTTCCTCAACGTCTGTCCGGGACCTGAGGTTGAAGTGACGAGTTTGAGTTGAATGCCGGGTTCGGCCACTGCCCGGAAGGGCGTCGCCTGCCAGTAGGTCTGAGTGGCCTTCTTCCACATGACAGTGTAGAAATGTGCGTTATCCTGATAACTAAACACAAAGCCCACGTAGTCGTCATCTATTTCTGTGTCCACGAAGAAGGTTCCCTCGAAGTCCACTCCGCCGAAGGAATGAAAACCGACTGCAAGTCCCGGATCGCTATTCATTGTCTGAACGATTTCTGCGCCCTTATTATAGATAACCCAATGCGGGTCTATCTGTGATTCTCCCTCTGGGTCTAAGACCACTGTTTGATAAGCTCTGAAGTCAGTCGCATATACTTTCCTATTGTCGGGACAGACATCCAAATTGTCGGGCACTCCATCGCCGTCGAAGTCTCCCCGACACGCGTCACCCACTCCTGTACTGTTAGTATCTCTTTGGTCGGGATTATAAACTAGAAATTGTCTATCAGTTAATATTTATTGTTCACTATTTCTTCGAATCCATACCGAGCGGACAATTATCGAGATTATCTGCAACGTTGTCGTTGTCCTTATCGAAGTCGCAAACATCACCCAAACCATCTTCATCGGTGTCTAATTGATCGCTATTTGGTATTTCTGTCAAATGTGAATCATCACGAGGTTATCAATCATCTGAAGTATCACTTAAAATCAATTACCCGGACAATTGTCAACATTGTCTTGAATACCATCCAAATCCCTGAGAAGATGAATGATAAGCGCATTTACTCAAAGACATTGCGAATTCTAACAAACCGGTCGTAATTGTTATCACAGACATCTCCGACCAGATCTTTGTCCGAATCCTTTTGGTTAGAATTCGGGTGAAGCGGACAGTTGTCACACTTGTCTCCAACTCCGTCCCCATCCCTATCCAACTGATCGCTGTTTGCAATTAATGGGCAATTGTCCTGACTATTGATCACACCGTCGTTGTCAGCGTCGGGATCGCACTTATCTCCTAACCCGTCCCCATCGGAGTCGAGTTGATCGGTATTGGAAACGGTGGGACAGTTGTCGCACGCATTTCCGAGAGTGTCCGGTCCGTCAGTGTCTGTGTCCTCTTGATTAGGATTACTCACGAGTGGACAGTTGTCCTAAATATTTGATTTAGAATAAATTAGGCGAAGAACCACAAACCGGATCATTTATTATGCCGTCATTGTCTGCGTCCGGATCGCACGCATCACCTATCAGATCCCTGTCTGCGTCTTCCTGACCACTGTTTGGAATAAGAGGACAGTTGTCCTGAAATATAATTTGATTGAATGAAAAAAATTAATTCAAGAATTAGAAGGAATTGAAGAATACAAACCGCAATACATCGCGGGTCAGAACATCTTAGGTTATGGTCGGGCCAACCGTCGAGATCACTGTCCAGACCACAGATACGTCCGTCTCCAGCAAAGCCTACTTTGCATCGGCACTGATAGCGCGCATAACCTCGTCTTATAATGCATTCGGCATTTCCGTCACAAATGGTTCCGTCAGGACATGTGCCGGGATGTGGATGACAGCCAACGGTTTGGTTACCGACAAACCCTTCAATACATTCTCCGCAGGCAAAGGAGCCCTGAGTGTTGATGCACTGCGAGTCCTCAACACATCCCCCGTTCTTTCCGTCGTCGCACTCATTGACGTCGAGACACAACTATTCATATTTTGGAATCATTTTCAAAATATTCTTTCGAATCAATCGAATAAATCAATACCTGTCTGTTAGCTCTGGCAAAATCAATTCCGAATCCCTGGTGCTGTCGTCCAGTGTACCCGACAGGACAGGGACCACATTTGAATCCCGGCACCAGATTTATGCACTGAGACTGTGGATGACATGGTCTGTACTCGCATTCATCGAGGTCTTCACAGGTGACTCCATTGCCAGTCATTCCTTGAGGACAAGCACCACATCGATAGCCAGGTGGTTGATCATGATTGACACAGGTCACTCCAGAGAAACAGGGATTGTCCGAACATCTTATAGCTGGGGAACAGTTTACACCATTCCCTTTGTAACCTACAGGACAGGGACCACATCGGTAGCCATGGGTCTCGTCGTCAAAGCATTGGGAGCCCTGAAAGCATGGCCTGTCCTTACAAGTGGTCATATGATGGCATTCAATACCATCGCCAGTCATACCTTTTGATATCCGTTCATATAACTTAACTCATTCTTAGTTTGTCATACCTTTAGGACAGGCATCACATCTGAAGCTACCATTTGGCAGATCCCGACACATCACTCCCGCAAAGCAAGGCTTGGTCTGACAGCCGATCACTAAACGAGCTAACGGTAGAACAGAGCAAAACTTTAATATTATGCTAATAACTCGTCCCTTCCATCCCTACCCCGACAAAAATCGCATCTTTCCATAGTCTCTCGAAGGGCTTTGGTTTCTCTGGTCTGAAGATTAATAAGTGATTCGATAACTTGTGCCGATTTGAGTCAACCGAGTCATACTTGCAATTCGATGGCCCGCTTCATGTCTTTCATAGCGTATTGAAACTCTGCCATAGCTCTCAAGAAGAGGTCTGAATCAGCGGTATGTTTGCCGGTGAAGTGAAGATTAGGTCCTTCGTGATCCACTTTTGTGGTTCGGGTCAGAATGATTCGCCGATTGATTGGCTGTTTCAGTACTGACGGACACTCGATCTCACGGAGGGTCTGATGAATTCCATTTGGATGGCACTCAACCGTCAACTTCTTATCCCTTTCCTAACAGACAATAAGATCTTCACTTATCTGAAGCCAAGACAATCACAGACTCACAGCTCTGATAAGTCCGCCGTCTTTTCGATATCCATTGAAAATGTTTGTATTGAGAGTGAGATAACCCTGGGATACACAATCTAAGAATACCCACAAACGTTGTTTAATTGATCCCGGATTGTCATGCATATAGTCTTCGAAATGGACAATAAGAAACTTATGATTACTTGTCTCGTTCAGGCCCTCCAACGGCAAACTGAAGTTGCGTTCAATGGCCGGTCCTTTGAAGACCGCTTCCCTCAGGTTCACCAGAATCTGTGGCTTAGATCGGCTCAAAGTGATCCTCAAACTGTTCGCCAGATTCTTGATCTCACATATCGTCTGATCGGTGACTCTTCTCTTGGGTTTCACCTCACGAAACAGAAGAGTGAAGTCTTTGGAGGAGTCGATGACTCTTTGAATGTCTTCAGTGAGTTCTGCAATGAGTTTTGATTTAATCCAAACTTTCTATTGACTGAGAATTATATCTTTGATTACTTGGATCATAAACCAGAGTAGATGTTAAGCCAGAGAAGACTTGTTTGAAGCAAATCAATGACAAAATCAAAACTAACTTCATATCTATAAACTTGGTCTCAACCACAGACACGGTCTCAGACGTACTGCGGATCCCAAGACTAGAATGACTACAATATCGATGACTTAGTTATCGCACATTTGCTTTTATCTGCGATCCATTCGATGACCTCATGTCATATAAATATGTTTTACTTGACTTCAATTGCTTTAACTCTACTCTAATTGAGAAATGTCTCCAATTTGTGAGCCAATGACGAAGTGACAGATTTTAGACATCGATTGCCGACTGAGGGTTAGCTCGAAGAGTGAAGAGTGAGTGACGGATCAATTAATTAGTCTCTTGTTTTGCTTTTCTTCCATTGGACACAATTATCATTCAAATTAATTATAATTAAAATGTCGTAATTTAATTGTAAGGAAGACAGGCATAACTAGATCTTCGTTTGTCTCAAACCATAATAATGATAATAAACTTAGGAAAGGTCTAAATCACCAATCATTGGATCAATTTTAAACAAAAGTTTTACAAAACTTATTCAGATTCTCATTCATTCATACATTCAAGGCTAGCATTGAGGCTAAAACCTTGTCTATTCTTAAAATATTTATAGAATTATCAATAATTTCTGCATATTATCGATAATTTGTAAAAAGAAACAAAAATATTCTGAGTATTGGCAGCAAAAGGTCGGCCGAGTGTCAGATCTCTTAGAGACAGGAATTCTAGCAATTGATCGATCGGTTCGGAACCTATGGTGTGTTAAATCACTTCAACACATCCGACATATGTCTGATCGCTTGTCATCGTTGAGAATTAGGACAAAAACAGCTCTTAATTACGATTAACAAATCTGGTCTGTTCTCAAGGGCACTGTCACAGAGGGTTATCATAACTTATTTAACATTAAATTTCAATCATATCTTATATTTGGTTTGAGTTATATAAACAAACAATTAGTGGGAAATGACATACAATAACCCCATTCTGTGATTGCTATTACTTCAATGAATTCGCCGAAACTTGTTATCGGTTTTGATATAGGATTTGATGACCAGGAATGAGATCAACAGAAGATGGTCTGAAAATTCCAAAAATTGGTAAATTAATGTTAAAAAGGTGAAAATACTCTAAATCTCTAAATTTAATATGTGAACTCCATTATCAACATGAATTGCCCATGAGGAATTACCATTGTGATCAATTTCTATGCGGTATAGCATTGCCATAAAGTGCAAGAATATTCCCAAATCAGTGTCCAATCAGTTCCCTCTCAATCATCAAAACTTTTGGCGCAAATCATAACAAATTGAAAACAAATTACGGTTTGAATCGATTGAAGAAATCAATTCAAAAGTTGTGCTAAAAGTGAAACATTATTTACGTTACAAACGATTGCAATTCAAAACTTCAAAAGATTGTAAACAAAATAATTGACTCTTTTGTGAAAACAGTTTTTGTAATTAAATTAAGTTTTTATTCAAATTAAAACCAATTAATCAACCGATTGGTCGACAAAATGGTAAAAAAATATTTAAAACTAATTAGAAGTGAAGTCCAGTCTCATTGACAGTCAGTTTCGGACGACTCGAAAATGAAATTAATTGAAGTCAAACACAAAACTCTTTACGAGATATACAACAGAATTGAGGTAAATATCAATTAAATCAATTGTCGATCTTCACTACAATCTTCTTCACCGGTAGGACAAAGACTTCCAGCAAAGTCTCGCTTTGTGTGAACTCAAATTCAAAAACCCCGAACTCTTCAAACTTATCAACAAATACGATAAAAACTCAGTCAATTCCGGATATGATGTCCGACGAGTGGAACAACAGATCCTCAAAATCATTAAAGAAAAGTGCATTGAAGTGATGGAACTGATCACTGGCCATGACATCGACACCGAGAAGATGTCAGAATCAGATATTCAGAACCTCATGTCCTCAAAGTTGGATCAATTTACTCGGGAACTGACTGAAGTCGAAAGTCTGTCTAAAACTTTCGACAGAAAGTTTGAAACATATCAGAAGGTAGTGATCGATGCAATTGATCTGGAATTAAGACAATTATTTTCATTGACAGCTATTTAGTCAATACTTGGATTCTGTCGCTCAGTATTACAATAAATACAAACTCGAATTCAAACTCTCTTACGACGAGGCGATGGCCAACCTATTGATGAGTAAAGCTCAGGCTCTCTGTATCAGAGAGAGGTCAGTCATCCACAGTCTTTGAGCCTATGAGACAAATAACTTCTATTTCAGGTATACCGAGACTCAGGCCATCGCTCAGAAGTACGGCAGCAAAGAGACGATACAAAACCTTAAGGAAGAGCGAAAGGCTTTGGAATCTGAAGAGTTTGCTCTAAAAATGGAACTGAAAAAAGCGGAAGAAAAGCTTTCCCAATATGAGAGTCTGGACAAAGATTTGCTTAAACAGTATCGCGACCTTAAAGAAGAACTAGAATTGCGGTTCTGGGCTATGAGTGAACTGAACCAAAGCTCAGGTTCTGCTTCTAATGGGAGTCTTAATGGTGTTTCCGATTGAATGCGACAGAAGTCGACTCATTCTTATGTATTATATTGATTCAAATGAAAACTTTTTAAAAAGTGGTAAATTTTTATACTTTAATAAGTTATACTATCAGACAATTCAATCGATTGCTGTTTACTAATAATTTTATTGCATTTTAATGTTAACTTTTTCTGATCAGATACACGAAAAATTCAATTGACTTTCAGATATTTATTTTTTTAAATTGTTGAAAAAATCTCATTTAAAGGAAAAAATCTTTTGTTTCAATCAAACATTAAGCTCTTAATTACAAAAAGGCATACAAAAAGGCTTTAATTGCATTATTAGACTCATTGAGAATCGGGTTTGCGTTGAGTTCTGTCCTTCACTGGAGTCTAAGCAGAGATGAGATGTCTATTACCTGCTCTGTAGTACTCCTGTAGTATTGCACTACTGCTCAGTCAGTTCTCCTATTGATTCCTATTCTGTTGCCACACATCCAATGCATTCAATGTATTCGTTCAAATGATTTGTTTTAAGCGATCGCTTAGTTATTCGTTAATATTGGTTATAATTGTTTTGAGTGATCAGTCGTTTGGTGAACAGCCTCTGATCAGACCAGTGCTCAGCATCGATGACAATGACATCGTCCAAAATAGCGATGCGTTTCAGTATATTCCTTATCAAACAGTCGATGAGCCGTAAGTTTAATAAGTTTTCGTTGGTTTTTAGCATTTTATAGAATGAATCGATTCGTATATAATATCTGACTTTTGATATAATAAATCAATAATTCGTTGCCATAAATGTCAAGCGTTTCCACAGAATGACCACAATTCCGATTGTTTGTCCGCAGGCGCTACTTAATAGTGGCCCCTTCGCAGGTCAGGCCCGGACAGGTCTATCGGGTGGTCGTCAACCTCTTGGAATCGCCTTTTCCTCTAACTCTGATCGCATCTGTTCAACGAAACAATGAAGAGATCGCTGGAGTCACTGAAAAAGTGGTTCCGAGAGAGTCACAGAATCTCCTAATGAAGGTAATTGACTAATGAATGGCCAATAGATATACGTTTGGTTTTGTTTGCGTAGAAAAGGAAACAATATATTAATGTTACGCCAAATACCGCGACATTTATTCCACAGCTTTGTCTTATAAATTTAGCCCTTAATGGAAATCGATTCGATCGACTTGTTATACTCGAGGATAAAATTAAGTAACCAAAGGCTGAACTCAAAGTTGTGGTTAAACAAGATTTTCATACAATAATGAATTATAATTATAATTATTACCCAAATCTAAACCTAAATATTTAAGTTTATGTAAGGCTCGAAGAAAGTAGTGCTTAATATGCAATCTCACGATTAGACCGAACGCAAGATTAATCGATTGCCGAATAATTCATTCACTGATTGCTTGAGTTTTAGATTTCACTTACATTCGGTCGAAAAATCTCAAACATCTTATAAATAATTATAGTCTCGGTATTTAAGAGATTGTTTGAAAGCGATTCCCAATCCAAGGATTTCCACTCTTTTAGTATTGTTTTCGCCTCTCATTTCAATCATTGTCCACAAATTCACTACTCATTAAAATTATTTGTTTTTATCTTCCGATTAATTTATTCGAACAATAGTCCGATACTATTCGCGACTTTTATGGTAGTCATCGCTAATTGAGTCGGAATTATCGCGATGTGAAATCTCAGAGCCTTCAGAGAGTTAGAGATCGTTTTGCTCTCACAATTGAATTCATTAGACCTTAAAGCTATTCAATTGTTTGCCTTTGAATTACTTGAAAATGTATTTCAAACTCATTTCCGATCGAAAACAATAAGTTTTATCTTTTATTTAACTTATTTTCTCATTTATTGCATTAAACGCTTTAATACTAATCGAGTAAAATCAACAAAAACTAAATGACATTTTACTAAAACTCGTCGACCAATCCATCATTATTTGAACCGAAAAGCGGTCGGTCTTTCCGTTTAGACATTAGACGAGCGCACACACACTCGTAGGCACTCAAGGAGTGTCGACTTCACTCCAATTACCGGTTAATTATTTGAGTAAAGCTAATTAATTCCGACATGAATAAGGTATTAGACGTTCCCACTCAGACATCAGCCAAGAAGTTACCGATGAGTGACCCGAACCTCAGCACTCAGGCATCGGTCATCTCCAGACGCCGAGAGCCTGGTTGTGCTCCACTCAGGTTAACATGGATTCAATGGATTCGACTGATGGCAAGCTATGCAAAGCTGATTCACTCGAATTCAATTCAATTTTATTTAATCGACAAACAAAAACAGGAAAATGAGAAATAAAAATGAAACTAAAAATAAAACAAATGACAAAAGAAGCGAATAATCAGACAATAGTCGATCATATATTGCAGATCCCATTCACCGCACGATCGGGTAATTATCAGCTAAAAGTCGAGGGAAATGCCAATGGAGTTCGTGGCGGCACAGGATTCGTGAGGAACACTACTCTCAACTTCTTGCCGGCGTTCCTCACCATCTTGATCCAGACAAATCAACTCGTCTATAACATGAAACAGACCAGTGAGTGAACAAACACTTGAATCACTTCTTCATTTGCATTCGACAACTCATTAAATCAAAACCCAATAACTCTTTAGCACACAATTGCAATCAAATAGATCTTTGAACTTATGTTGAAGTCTTGGTTGAGCTCAACCATTGTCTGCACCTGCAGTCAGTCTTTGAGAGTCTGAACCGTTTGGTGATCGACAAAGAGTCAGATATTGCTTCGAATAAATTAGTTGTTTAGACGAACAACACATCTGTCTATTAGTATAACAAATGTATTATAAGGAAACATATTTAACACTCAATTAACGGTTTCGATAAAACCATGCGATTTATGTTCAGTTTAATTATCGTTTGAGTAATTCCTATTTGAAAAGCGAATCAATGTTTTGGCCGATAAACAAGTTTACACACTTATAAACTCTTTCTGGTCTTTGCTTTTCCCACAATGGGTCTGTCAATCAATGAAACAATCTGTTGTCAAGTCTTGATGATCAAGACAACTATCAAAAGGGCCAATAATGTGTTCGCAACTCATTTATTTAACATTAAGAGTCAGGTAATCATTGAGAGAATAAATTATGAGAAAAGATTAAGAAAAATAAAACCATAAACGAAACGAAAATTAGAATCTGTCATGATTTTGATTGCATGATCGTTTCAATTTTTCACCACGACATCAATCTATTGCCAGAATGTGCGCAAACTATTTAAAAACTAATAAAAATTATCATAAATTATAATTAGTTTCGGACGACATTTGCGATGACAGACATCCATCACATGAGCTATCGGTAGATCAGTATTCAAAGGATTGGCTCTGACTTTGAGTCCATTGAAATTATTTTATTATTAATGTTTATTTGCTTTCAATAAACATAATATTTATTCAGTTTTGAGCTAAAAATAATTATCGCGACAAAAGAAATTGAATTTATATCAGAATTAGTCCTTTAATGTAATTTCAAATCATCTGATTTGTCACAGAATATTGATTACAGACTCAAATACTCTTTAGAAAGACATAACTTTCTGCACAACTTTTTTACTTATGTTATACTATATTAGTATAAATGGAATTGGATTTGCATTATTAATAAAGAGAGTGTTCAGAACCCAAAACACACACATTTCCCATGATATTAGTCTAAATTGTTTGTAATTCTGTTGAATTCATTTTCAGTAAGCATTCGAGTGATTCTCCTCAATATGCAAATGAAGCCATACGTCGATGCAATCGATATCTTTCTTCTGGTAATTTCACTAATCGTCAGCTAATTCGGACAATAATGACAATTATCTTCTGTAAAAAGGACTCGAAGGGAATAATTATGAAGCGTTGGAATTCAATTTATCCATTCCAAGGTAAACATCAGTGAATTATCCAATTATCGATATCATTAGTCAAATTACATTCTTTTCGACCAATCATTCAAATGTCAGACAAGACTTAATTGTATTTAATTATCCGAAGGTTTTGTTAGCGTTAGCTTCACATTACCGGGAGATTACCCGAAGGGCTGGTGGACTGTCCGGGTTAAGGCTCTTCAGCAGATCGAAGAGAAGTAACAACTTTTCAACGGTTTGTGAAAATAACTAAGTTTTTATCTAATCGAGGAAAATATTGATCGAGCGCTGGTTCACTGACCGATTCGATGTCATCGTCTCTTTGCCGGCCTTCATATCCCAGAGTCAGCCCTACCTCGAGGGCACTCTATATGCAAATCACACGAATCTATTGCCAGTCATCGGTAACGCAACCATAAGAGTAATACTATTACCGCAGAAAACTGACATTAATTGGAGAGTAATTAACGGGGATTTCGATAATTACACCGATTTTAGTGAATTCGATATCTTTAAGGAAGTCCTCAAAATCGAAACCATTGATCGTTTCGACGGATCCTATAATTTCCGATACGATATGAGACAATTATTCTTTTCTCCGTCGGCCACTCCTTTCAGAGATAGAGAGATTGTGGTTCACGCGGAGGTCGGCGAACGGTTCTTCGATCATATAGTTTCGGGTTATTCAAGAACTCGTATCATCAACTCTACGATAGTCTTGAGATTTCTCGACACTCAGCCGGCAGTTTTCAAACCTGGCCTTCCATTCGAAACATATATCTCAGTCTCGTATAGCGATTCGGTTGCCTTTCCTCCTGATCTGCTTTCTGTATCATCGCTTTACATCACACCATCTTTCGCTCTGAACAGAGGCACAGTCTTCATTCAAATGGAACCGTTGAGCAAAGACTTAGTCGATAATAGTCTTAAAATAGAATTAAATGAATTTGGAATCGGTAAAGTTAGATTAAAGCCACCGAAGAATATCGAGAGATTCACAATAAAAGCTCGTTTAGTGACTCCAGAAGTAGTGGTGACAACTGATCTAATCGCGAGTTCGTTCTTCTCTTCATCGAACCGAATGATTCAGATAACAACGAGCACAGAGACAGGAATTGCCGGCGAATACGGAATTTTTCACGTTTACTCCAACTTCTATATGAGAACAATCAACTACTTAGTCGTTTCAAAAGGAAATATTCTGATCACTGGTCAGGAATTGGTCGCTGGAATGTTGCGGTCTGTGACCACATTCTCGGTATCGCTGTCACCCGAAATGGCCCCGAATTGCAATGTAATCGTATATCATATAACATCTGACGGCGAGATAATCGCCGATAGCGTCAGTCTTCCCATCGAAGGCATAAATAGGGCCAAACTTAGTCTGAAAGTCAACCTAAACCAGGATCGGTCGGGAAATGTGATTGAGTTTATTCCATACCTAAGCAAGGCTTCAATCATAGGCCACAGCGCTGTCGACTCCGAATTCGATGCCATACAAGGCTTTAATGATATCACAAAAGCCAAGTCAGAGATCGCTATCAGAAAATTTGAGTCAAAATTCTCAAAGAAAGTAATTCACAAAACTCTTGAGGGCATCGATGAAAATGCATTCTATTTCGTTACCCATAGTCAGGCCAGAGATTCGGGATCTACTTTTGCTGTAAGATTACCATTACTTTGAATAGTTTGATAACTAGTTTCTGTGCCATCAGTTCGGAACTTTGGTCACATTAACTAATCTAAAGTTGTCGATGGCTTCCAACCGATGCAATCCAAGCCTATTCTACAATCAAACTCTTCAGAATCAGTTCCGCGGACAAAACTTTGAGTTCAGTGTTGGCCACGGTCTCAAAGACGCCAACTTTGTTTTGCTTCTTTGTCTAACTGGTCAACAGTGCTATGAAGCTCATCAACAATGCGATGGTCACATAGATTGTATCGACGGAAGCGATGAACTCTTCTGCGATAACGAAGTCCATACGAATAGAAGACTCTCTGATTTCATGATATATCGGAAGAACCGAAATAATTACTTTTATTTGGCCACTGAAAACAACTTCGCGTGGATCGACACCTTCACCAGTTATAATCCGGATAATTATATAGGTCTTAGTGTTCCGACCCGTCCGGTCAACTGGCGATTCAACGCGATCGGTGTCTGCCAGGACTGGGGTTTCTCAGTGATGGAAGACTTTGTTTATGTCAGTAATGGAAAACCAACTTACCATCGCTAACCTTTTCTTCCAGTGGAATAGTGTCCGTCCATTCTTCATCACTGTTGAATCGCCGCCCGAGGCTGTGATCGGGGAACAGATCGGTATAAGAGTTGCCGCTTTCAATATGCAATCATTTGAAGTGAGGGTAAGTTAATCGGTCTCAAGTGATCCCGAATTTGGAACTGATGTTCACTTTCATTGACAAAGGCTGACATAATTGTGGACAAATCAGAGGATTACCGCTTCGTTCACGTCGGACCGATGGGACGGGTGTCGTCTTATATGCCAATCACTTCAACTGGCGTTCATCAACATCTCGTTTACATTAAACCATATTCTTCTATATTAGTTCCTATCCCTATAGTTCCGACCACAACGGGAAATATTAAAATTGTGATAATAGGTCGCTGTCAGGCGGCAAAAGACGTAAAGGAAATTGAGATGAATGTGTTGGCTGATGGTCAAGACGTTCCATTACATACATCTTTACTTCTGGACATGAGATCCCAATCATATCTAATCAAATTCCTGGACATACAGATCACTGAAGACCCGATAATCCCATATCAGGACACTTATCGTCGGTATATCTACGGTTCACCACAAGCGAGAGTCACAGTGATGGGGGACGTCGTGGGCACTCCACCCGTTGTGGACCCAATCATCGACTTCACAAACATGGGAATTAAACCGACGGCCAAATCGGGCGAACTTCGGATGTTTAACTTTGCTTACCGTCTCTACACTCTTATCTACTTAAGAATCACTAATCAGTTGGACACCAGTGAGAGACAAGAATTGGCCAAACAATTGTTGGACGAATTGAATCGCGATTATGTCTATCAAATGACATTCTATAAGAACAACTCATTTGTCATGTTTGATGTGACCGATAGCCAGAGTTCCGTTTGGTTGACGGCTTACTGCGCTCGGGTCTACTTCGATGCCCAATACGACGATTGGCATAATTTCATTTACATCGACCCCAAAGTCATTCACACATCAATTGAGTATCTGATAAGACATCAGATCTCAAATCCGATGAACGACTTGGACGGAGCCTTCTATGAGTCGTTTCAGAGCTGGTCCTCCTCTCCACGACTCAGTCCGGTCGCTCTGACCGCTCACGTGTTGATAACTTTAGTGAAAGTTACCGATGTTCACGGAGAATTATCAATTAAAGTCTCGTCGGCCAAACTATCGGCCGTCAGGTTTCTCGAGAGGAAACTCGTGGCTCTGACCTTACCTTATGAGGTGGCCATCACTACATATGCGCTGATGATTGCCGGCAGTCCCGACTCTAAGATCGGCTTCAATATGCTCGAAGATATCAAAAATATAACTGAAGGAATGATCTACTGGTCAGACATCGAAGTTATGGTAATTTTATCATTTCTATAAAGATTACTGATTTAAAAATTACGGGTATTTACTTTCATTTTGTCCGATAGCCCGCGACTATCATATACCAGAGTCAGCGGCCATTCATTCAACCCCGAAGTCAATACATTCACGAGACTCTTGCCGTTGAGGGTAAGACTTGAGCCCAAAATCAATAGAATCATCAAAATCTTATTGTCGTTTCACAGGAACGGCATATGCATTGATGGTATATTCAAGCTTCGGAGGTATAATTCAAGATCAGATCGTCAAATGGTTGAATTACATGAGACTATATGACGAGGGATTTCTCGCCACTTATGACACAATCGTTGCCATTCAAGCCTTAACTGACTATTCTTTCCGAACTCACGTCCGATCCATTACTTATATGAGACTCGAAGTCGAGGCCTCTTCCAATCCGGGCCTTATTAACACTTTAGTGGTTTCCCCGAACAATGTGTCCAATCGGCAAGTGGTGGACATTGTTCCCAATGTTTGGGGTCACATCACGCTTACCGCTAAGGGGGCCGGTCTGGCAGTAGTCCAACTGAACGCACAATACAACGTAGACCAAGACTTTCAACTACAACAACCACCGGTCCCTTCATTCGACATCAATGTTGATATGAGATATTCGGGTCGAAACAAATCCCGAATCGCAATCAAGTACTGCGCGAAATGGCTCTTAACTAAAATGAGAAAAACGAGTGGAATAACGGTAATGGAGTTAACGATTCCGACCGGTTATCAGCAGAACAAAGCTGTGATCGACCGCTATGTCCAACAGAAGAGAGTTCCGCGACTGAGCGAAGCCAAAGTGATCGGTCGATCGGCGACTTTCATGTTTGATTACGTGAGTCATTGATATATTGGCCAATACTTCCAAAACCAATCAATTCCTGCCAAAAATAGTTGGACGAGGACTGGAGTTGTGTTGAATTTTCTGTCGACCGATGGCTTCCCGTCGCTAACCTAACGCGATATCTGAAGGCCCGGGTCTATGATCTCTACGAACCAGAATTTTTCAAAGAAAAAGTGATCGACGACTTTGCTCTCTATGCCCTTCACATCTGTGAGGTATCTCATAATTCCATGATTACCATTCGATACGAATCTAATCCATTGTTCAATTGAGAACAGGTTTGCGGTAGTTATCAATGTCCTTATTGCCCGTATTTCAGTCAATCGTTTGTCATTACATCAAACCATTCGCTGATTCTTCTGCTAATCATCTCATTATTTATATCAAACAAATAACAATTTATCCATCGATTGATTTGTGATATTTCATGGTTTTTATATTAATGTTAATCATTAATAAAATTAATTAGTTTCACAAAATTCATTCTAGATAAATGAATAGTTGTTTTATTAAGTTTGAGATCTAATAATATTCTTTCCAGAATCCATCGCAAGTGTTGTGATAATAGTTGTAAAGATATTTATCTGAATGTTTTGGATTCAGATCCTTAATAATGACCTCATTGTTGTTGTTGTCCATAATTCTGGGCCAATATGGGTCTGGTTTTCTAGATTACAAGCAAAATGTAATGAAAGCCAATTATAATTAGCATTTTTTACCCCGTTTTAGCGAAATCGGTCCACATTTTGATTATTTTTTTACTAAACTCATAGTTTTCTGACGAATAGTCAATTAGCGGTAAATTTGGTTTAAGTATCGGAATTCCGAAGACAAAGGGCAGAACTGAAGTGTGACCGATACCAAACTTGTTCTGAATGACCTGATCTGCGGCTGAATGTGTTATCTCATAAAAGAATACATTAGTTTCTGAAGACGATTGTTCCGCATATCGTTTGGCGAAGTGATAGGTCGGGCACTTAATGATGACATCACCGAAGAAGTCATATAACTTCCATCGGACGGCCTCCGAGTCATTCGGATTCGTGTATCTCAAGTAGAAATCAATCACTTCTTGTTCGTCAATATTCTTAAACATATTGAAGTACATGTCGTGACCCGTATCTATAAATTTCTTGAAATCTTCTTCGGTTATTGTTTTGGTGTAAATCTCTGGATAACTAATACCAGAGAGAGCCGATCCCTCATCTCTGGCCACTCCTGCCATCACATCTATATTCTTATTGAAGTTTCCTCCAGAAAAAGCTTTTTGTGGTATTTCGGGTAAGAACTCAGTTCCATCGACAGCGAAGATAACTCTTATTTGATTATTCTTTGGTAAAAGTTGTTTTGCCGGAACACTTCTTAGGCATTGCAACCATTTTTCGTCTTCAGAACAGTTAAGGTCTTTTGCCAATTGTTTTGCCGCAATCAATGCTTCGTTTGTAGTCCGAACCGATTGATGTTTATTCCAAAAGTGAGCCCCGCCTTGAAGTATGGCTCTCTTGAAGAGATCTTTAGATACCGGCGACAAAAGAAGAGCAGAGACGGCTTTACTTCCGGCACTTTCACCGAATATTGTTATTTGATTCTTATCGCCTCCGAATTTATCGATATTTTCTCTAACCTATAGAATGAATACAGAATTAGAATGTGGCAAATGAATCAATTTATAAGACAAACCCATTTGAGTGCCAGAACTATGTCGAACAGTCCAACATTGCCCGGCGCTGAGTCTTTACCGCCATAGAGGAAACCCAATTGGCCGAGTCTATAGTTGGTGGTCACGACCACAACGTCGTGAGCGGCGATAACACTACCGTTGTATTGGGTCTCGAATATAGAGCCGACAGCAAAAGCTCCGCCGTCTATATAAAACATGACTGGCTTTAGTTGAGACGGATCTCCCGATGTTGGAGACCATACATTCAGAACTAAACAGTCTTCGCTCTGGACTATTGGACCGATGAGCCAATTGCTTTCCACTTGAATGCACGAGAACTTTGGTTTTGTTCCATCGATTACATCCTAAATGAGAAAATGTTACAAATATATAATCAAATATCAAAACTCACTTCAATTGGTTTGTCAATCGGTTTCGGTTTTGCGAATCTCAAGTCTCCGATCGGCGGTTCTGCAAAAGGAATGCCCAAAAATTGGTTCAAAGTCTTTCCCAAGACTTGTATTGTTTGTCCCCTCACTAAACCAGAAGTTGTTCGAACATCTATTTGTTTGGAAACAATAGAAGAGATGGCAAACAATAAAATTAATGAAAACAATTCACTAAATATAATCATTTTTGCCATTTTGACAGTACTTTGAATGAACTAAAATATTTATTCAGTTATTTATTCAAGCTTATTATGATAACAAAGATAAGCCATTTTTTCCTTTTTGAAAATGTTAATGACCTTGTTCACTTGATAACCTTGACTTTACACAACATATAATTTTCTTATTGACAAAATATTAAATATCTCTCATTTGTTATTCTAGTTGAACAATAATTCCAAGTAAGCTCTTAAACAGTTATTTGTCAAATGTTTGTCAAATAATAAGATTAAATAAATTAAATGCTAATTAGAATTCAAATCTTGGTAGTTGTGTGAAGTCATAATATTAATAAAAAGTTATAATTACTTTTCGGAGCACAACTTTGTTGACCACAAACGGCGGTATAGCAGACGTTTCGGTAAACTCGGTTACCTTTTTCAATGCTGATCACAGAATGAGAGGACTCAGACTGTGATCGAGACCTATGGCTGGACGCAGGGATAGAGGGGACACATGATCTCCACTTTTTGCGGTTTTCACATTCATTTATTTTAAACATAAATATCAATAGACAAAATTACATAACAACTTTGAGAACCCAACAGAAACTGGCCCACAAGGGGCCAGTTTCGTGTTAGGTTATACATAATTACTTTGTAAATAACGAATAATAAATAGGCGGAACTGTGTTATGCATATAAATTTGGTCATTCATTAATATTTTACCTTGATACATGTCCCTTTCTATTTCTAAACCTTCTAAGAATCTTCTAGCCCTCGGATTTCTTTCATGATAAATTATTTCTGGGTTCCTAAAATTTATTGAGTGACCAGTTTGAAAACTATGTTCAGCCACATTACTATTGCCTGAAGAATATAAAGCACTTTCGTGCTCACCTATCCTATTCTGAAGTTTCCTTTTAGTTGTACCAATATACCTAGCATCGCACATATTGCAATAAAGTTTATAAACTAAGTCAGATTTAAGCATGATAGATTTAGTTTTTGGATTTAAAAGATTATTAATTGTATACCCTTTTTTGAATACGCAAGATATATCATATTGAGCAAGAATTGAGCGAATGTTTTCACTATATTTTCTATAGTAAGGAATTGTGATCACCTTGGTGATATCAAACTCGATTTTTGAATTATTATTTGAATTAAATTTCAATTTACACTCATTGATAACTTGATCAATTAAACAGATGGGGTAATTATTCTGATGCAAAATTTGTTTAAGATTACTTAGCGCATATTCTAACTTTCCTTTATCACTTGTATGTGTAAGCGCACAATTAACCAAGTTTCTAATTACTGCTTTTTTATTTTGAATTGAATGGTGTGAGGTGAAATTTACATAGCGATTTGAATGTGTAGGTTTTCGATAAACTTCAGTTTCGATAGAAAAATCTGATCTAGTCAATAGAATATCAAGAAATGATAATTTACAATTCTTTTCTTCCTCAC
>JAQGAJ010000014.1:0-33442 GCA_034689365.1 Liebstadia similis | reverse complement strand
CCGAAAATTTCCTATACCCTGACCCCCTCCCTGGAGCTGAGACCCATTTCCTATAGGCTGGACCCCCCCTCTGGACCGAATTCCATTGGCCATCCCTGCCTTACATCTAATTAGTGCTCAAATCGATTCTTTAATTGCATTAAAGGCGACAAATTAGGAGTAAAGTAGTTGTGATGGCATGTGATAGCATGACTGCCCACTACTGCCCACTACACGTGCCATCACAGCACCAATGGATACTTACCATTGGCTCAATTGCCATCAGATCTCTCCGGAAGACAGTCAAGACTGAGAGGCACTCCCTTTCGTTCTTTTAGCCAGAAATGAGTTGAAATAAAGTTTATATTTTCCGATGTCTTCAGACTTTATATTATTTTTTCATTGAAAACGACTTAAAATATCTTATTTATGAAGTCTTTCTGTTTCTCTCGAATTCAAAACTATTTTAAAAGCAAATGAACCGAAGAATAGTATGTATTGAAAAAATTTCGATCAAATATTTTCATAGCTTTTCACACTTTCGTATTATTTGACGAAAACTAATAGATTGACAAAAATTGAAGTTTTTATGGAATGAAAAAAAGTTAAATTCAATGTTAAAGCTATCAATCACTGAAACGCTGACTCGGATTCGATAGAGAAAGGGATCGGAAGGCAAAGGAATGGAAAGGAAGGGACGGATGTCTGAAAGTCGTTCGTCTTTTTATACCTTCTTTTCCTTTCTTTTTACTTCTTTTGGTTTAATTTTTGTCTTAAAAGCAAACATTGAATGAGCACTACATTAGTCCCGAACACATTCTTACGGATCATTAGCGCCATTCCTCCAAAACACAGATCTGATGGCAAACCCGTTGTCTGAATATTCAATTACTGAACGCATCCTTCAAACAGACAATCATTTTTACATTTGATTCTTTGACAGTGAAAGACCACTATATGGTCAACCGAACAATCAGTTCGAGTTCTACCTCTTCAGTCAATAGCGCCACTTCGGGCAACTATATGGCAAACAAATGCTCAGTCAATCAGCACGAGATGTCTTGTATGGACCCGCGGTAAGCCTTCTTCGGCTTAACTCGTCATTGATTGCAATCTGAAGAGCACTCATTCTGTCTGACAGTTTGCTGAACAAATCAGAATCGATTAATTGCAAGAAACGGTCGAATTCACGCAAAACACAACCATTGATGTTAAGAACTCTGGGATCTAGTCTTCAGGTGAGGAACGAGCAAAAGGCCACTAAAGTGTTGGGACTCGTCTTCTTCGCGTTCGTCATATGTTGGGCGCCGTTCTTCAGTTTAAATCTAATGTTCGGTATATTTCCACCCGAGCTCTTGAGTGATAACATTCCGGATGAAGTGACCACAACATTCCTATGGCTCGGTTAGTGTCCATAATTTGAGAGATAGTTATTGATTATTATATCGTTTTTAGGATATATATCGAGTACAATAAATCCCGTGAGTATAGAATCGCCAGATCTTCGTCTGACCATTGATTTCATTTCAGATCATTTATACGATATTCAATCGTAACTTTCGTCGAGCTTTCAAACGAATCGTTTTGTGCCAAATATGTGGTAACCATTCGATGCCCAACAGCCGACGGTTTAGTCGGACCGCCTCTCAGACCAGAGATAACACAATCCATAAGAGAAGTTCTCAATCGCCCGCACATCAGACCTCATCCAAGTTATGTGATATCAACACCTCTTTGAACACCAATCGTGAGCTCAGTGACAACAATATCCATCAGAGCCGAGACCGAGAGTCGGGTCATAAGTACGACAAACCCCTGTCCTGGAAGTTCAACAAAGCGTTCAATTCTCGCAATAATAGCCCGAAAAGCACTCAAATCCACAACAATTGCAATAAAGAGTGTTCGCTATAAATAACTCAAAAATACATTTAATTATTATTTTTACTTAACATTAAATACAGTCTGACCTCTGTTTCGGTCGAAATGCACACAAAGAACCGAAAGTAAACTCAATTAGATTAGACAATCGAGACTGAGCTCAGACTGAGTTTAATTAAATACAAATTCGATTTAAAATAAACCTATTTATTAAAATCAATTCGCAAAATATAAATTGAATTGAGTATAAAACAAGAATTGGCCGAAGACTTGTTGGGTTCAGACAAGCATTGCGAGCCAGGCCAGGATCAAAGTCAAGCCTCCGAACGGCGTGAACCGAATTATCTCTTTGTTATGAGTCAATGAATATACATAACAAGTGCCGCAGAAGACGAACATTCCGGTGACCATAAGAGTGCCGACCTATCGGTGAGAAAGTGTTTTGTTTAAGTAAAGGTAAGTTCACTTTTCTCAAGCCGTTTATCAAAATGTTTATACACTTTGACATTAAATATAAAATATATTTCATTTTTTTGTCACAAAATCAACGTTAATATGAAAAATGTGAAAATGTATGAAAGTGTCGACGAGACTCACGATTAATGGTCTTCGGGTCAAAGGGACGGCCAGTAATGCCAGCGAATGGAAGAAATGGTATTTGTTTGCCGTCTCGTAAACCGATTTGTATTCAACCGGAATATCTGTCTTCGGATTCAGTGCTGAAATCAAACACAGATTTGAGTCTTATTATTGAATAAAGAATTTGGTTATAAAAACAATATAATAATCATTTATCAGAGAATGTATTTGTCGATCAATTCGTTCGGTTTAGCACTTCTTCAACATATATATTGATTTCAGTTATTATTTGAAAAACAAAATAATCGTTTTGTGGCCTAACTTTCATAAATTGATTTCGATTATGAGAGTCTGAGAAATGCCAGTTATGGCCCGAAATGGACATTTGGCAAGAATCTGGTCATCACTTCATTTCGAGGAACTGTAGATAAACTCAAATTACAATTTTGTATAATTTCTAACTTCAAAATAATAATAAAAATTATTTAAACTTTTTAATTAACTCAAAATCTAATTCAAATCTTATGAAACGTGAATTGAATTTATAAATTGATTAAAAAAAACTCAAATAATAGACATTTAAGTTTGAATCCTTAGCGATCCCAATCTGATCCCTATCTGATGCCATACCGTGAGCCCCGTAGGCACCCATCGCGACGGCGGCGGCCCCGAGGAGTCCGGCCAGTCGTGTCCACGGAGAGGCCTGTAGTAAAACCAAGAGCTCTCTTCGGGTGAAAGGGTCGACAGATTTGATCGCATTTGAAATCAATGGCTGTCCTCCGGTGTGAGTGCCGGTCGACGGCGTTCCCGACCAAACACCCCGAAAAGTGGTCCAAACGGCTGAAGAACTGCTTTTTATTAAACCATTTATATTATGCAAACTATCCATTGATTTAACGATTAGTTTATAACCGATTCAACTGATTGTCAAACGATTTTAAAAATATAAACATTGGAATTGAACTCAAATCCCAGTCCTCTGTCTGTCTATCAGTAGTGCTCTCTTACGGGAAAACAATTCAGAATTTCTTCAATTGGTTTGAAGTCCTCTTCGATTGCATTGCTTTCAAAAGAGTTTGAAAAACACTTCAAACCTATGAATGAAATGTTTTGAATCTCTCTTAAGGTTAAAGCCATTTAAATATTTTCAGTCAACACATGGTTTAACTTAACATAACTTTAATCTCTTTGTTTATCAATTGTATTATCTTTTTCTCGATTAAGTAATCAATTGATTGTCAGCCGAAGACAACCAAACGAAGGCAACAAATATCAAAGATTATGTGAAGTCATTGTCCACTTCTTTATTGACTGATCTTTTAGCTGAAGAACTTCTTGAGAAATGGCGCCAAAGAAGGGAAACAACGCTAAAACTAAAACAAACGGAAAGACAAGTAAGAAATCAAAGATTAAAAAGAGTGACCAAAAAGAAGAGATAAACGACTCGTCCATCGATGGTCTCATCGGTAAATCAAATGGTTTGCGACGCTCTAAAAGAGTGTCAAATATCAAACAAAACCAAACAAATGGATCAATTGATTCGATACCGTCAAAAAGCCATTACTTTAACGATTCCGAAGACAACATCGAAAGTGATGACAGTATTGGAAACGACGAAGAATTCAAACCAGAGGTCGAAACCAAAACAAGTATTGTTAGACCGAAGAAGAAGATCGAAGTGACAAACGATTCCGATTCCAGTTCTGATGACGCGGACGACTGGGAAGAGGTTATGGATAATAGTGAACCTCACGATCCACTCGAAGATTACAAACCAGACATTCCTTCAGAAGGAGTTCAAATAACTCTTACCGACTCTTCGATCAAGAAGAAGAAGTCCGTCGATATCAATGATTTGATTCGCCAAAGAATTAATCGCTTCAAACGAGAATTGCAGTCAAATAAACACAAAACATCTTTACTTCTTCTGATATCAAGAGTCTTCCATTTGAATAACGCAGTGAACGACGATTTGGTTAAAGCAATCAGTCTTTCGCTGACAATCAATGAATTCAAAGCTCCCAAAAAACTAACGATGAAATTCTTTAATGAATTCGTCGATTGGTTTAAAAACAAATTTGAATTAAAAGACATTAAAACAAATAACAATCAATCGGTTGTCGAAACTCTTGTGCGATGTCTTCGCGACAAATCTGCTCAAAACAGTTCCCAACTTAACCTCACATTCCTTTCTCTGATCAGAAGTATTAACAATAAATTCAATGCCAGACTCTGTATGGCTCTCAACCCCGTCCACCTTAAACCAAATGATCTGATTCTGAGTGAAAAACAGATGGAAATAAAGAACAAATCGAAGCCTTCAAAGCCTTCTTCGAGCAAAACCAAAGTTTCAACCAATAAATCGAAGTCAAAGAAAAGAAAAGTTGTTTCTTCTGATTCCGAGTCCGAAATGATTGACTTAGAAAATGATCCAAAGAGTGATTCAAATACTTATTTGGAGGTTTGGGTTGAAGTTTATGTAGAAAGTGATCGCAAATGGATTTGTTTGGATCTGTCCAACGATATTATTGACAAACCTTCCGAAATCGGTGTCAAATCTTTACCTCATTTGTCTTATGTGATTGCAATCGATTCGGACGGATATCTTAGAGAAGTAACTCAAAGATACATAAATGATTGGATGAGCGCTGCTATGAAAAGGCGTCGAACAGATCAGGTCTGGTGGACCGAAACACTAAAACCCTTCCAAAGAAAGAATAAAAGTGTCGCCGAGAAGAGAGAGGACTCTGAATTCGATGAGAAGATGTCTTCGACACCCCTTCCGACCAAAATTAGTGAATTCAAGAATCATCCGCTTTATGTCATCAAAAAAGATTTATTGAAATTTCAAGGCATATATCCTTCAGACGCACCTCCTCTTGGATTCATAAGAGGGGAACCGGTCTTCGCCAGAGAGTGCGTTCAGTTATTGCGTTCCAGAGAGACGTGGCTTAGATTTGCCCGAACCGTCAGAATTGGCGAAACGGCTTATAAATTAGTCAAATCGCGCCCAAAATGGGATAAATATGCGAAGACCTGGCGAAGGGATCTGCCTCTGGAACTGTTTGGCGAATGGCAGACCGAACCTTACGATCCGCCCGAAGCCAAAGATGGAAAAGTGCCGCGAAATGGTTACGGAAACATAGATCTATTCCAACCCTGTATGTTACCCAAAGGGTGTGTTCACCTAAGACTTTCCGGACTCATGAGAGTCGCCAATAAGTTGAATATCGATTGCGTGCCCGCAATCGTGGGCTTTGACAACAACTGCGGAGGGTTTGGCTCTCATCCCGTAATGGATGGCTTTGTGGTCTGCAAAGAATTCGAAGAAGTGCTGATCGCCGCCTGGGAAGAGGAACAGGAGATCGCACAGCAAAGGGAATTCGATAAGAAAGAGAAAAGAGTTTACAATAACTGGAAAAAGTTAATAAAGGGTTTACTCATTAAAGAAAAGGTTCGCAAAAAGTTTGAAAATAATGACGAAGAGAGCGATGGGACGGACATCGAAGACATCGAATGCGATAATTGAGTTATAAAAAGGTTTGTCGAATATATTTAATAACTTTATCTGCTATTTGTGTTAAACGGATGCGCGAATTCATCTTTTAATTACTCGAGAAATTTGCATAATTTGAAGGCAAACAGAGTTTCAAAATATTAAGAAATAATTTATTAATGAAAGCGTTTATATCACGACTAATACATTGACGTTGACTACAATTAATTAAATACATTACAAAAATGCGAAAAAAATACAAAACGAATGGAAAGGACAGAAGGATTGGCACAAAGGTTATCAATCAATTTAAGATACATTGGTCACAACGGGAGTGTCGATCGGGTGACAGAAATATCGGCTCTTCTTTGAAGAGAATCAATGATTTGGTGAAAGGCTTCGATGTATTGAATGAGTGATTGTTTTGATTATAAATTAAGTAAATTCCGAATGAATTGTAATGAATGACAGCATTTGATTGATTAGTGATGTGTTTCGGCGATACTTCTTAACAATTATTGCTTTGCTTTCGATTGATTGCAATAATGAGAAAAAATAGTTAATTCTTGTATTGATTCCAAGCAATCGTCCGATTGTTAGTTATTGACAACAAATTAAAATTGTTTTTAATGTATTGTAATTTAATTAGTGAACCAATTCATGGTCTCTCACCAGAGGCTGACCCAAAAAATACATATTTGAAAATTGAAATAAATAGAAATGAAAGCATTAGTATTGGGTTAGTCTTACAACTGAATGAACCCAACGAATGGGCACCCGATTCGAAAGCCGCCTCTTCTCTGTCCGGCCGGCCGTGCATTCGCCACTCCTTGTCGTCTTTGTCCACCTTTGCCACGTGTGCCTCCGATGAGGACGGAGTTGTCTGATCAGACATATAGTCCATCTCATTGTTATCACCGTTACTAATGTAGACGTCGTGGACGTCCTCTTTCACGAGACTCCCGCTCTGCCCACCCTTTCTCTTATTCTTACGACTAGCGGCCGTGCAATCGAACCACCACTGGGCTGTTGGAGAAAAGATATTGTACCTGATCATTGCCCTCGTTGTGTATTACTTACCAGTTTGTCGAGGAAACGGTGGTTTCGCTTTTGTGTCCACCTGTTTGTCATTAAAAATAAAATTTATATGAAGAGGAAAATAACCAATAGATAAGAAATGACCTCAAAGTCGACGTCATTGAAACGGAAATATTGAGATCCTTTGAAGAAATAAGACATTCCGTTCTCCCACTTGAAGGCGGCGTCGATATTGTTCGGCAAACCGTTCCAATTCTTGATGGGTTTCGGGTACTGTTTGCTAACCGGGGGGTCATTCTTGCTGTCGAACCTCCAATACTCGTTGCCTGACGTTTGACATATGATTAGTGATTGTATTGAACAGACTTTTCGCTAAACTTTCATACCTTTGAAGAAATATGTCTTTCCATTTCCACTCCAGACGAAAGCGGCGTCGATCTTGTCTGGAATGCCAGCGAAGCCGGTGCTGATTGGTTTGGGGTATCCCTTATCCATCCGCATGTTCTTAAACCTCCAGTACTTATCCCCCTATTATTGATGTGAAAATAAATTGCAAGTTTAATATTGATTGATTGCTTTTATAGAAATTGCACCAAAAGCCTAATCCTAAGTGCAATGATGTTATGCTATGTTATGTGAAGGTCAGTCTTCACAAATCAAATCAAATCTAAATCTATTTAAAGCTCAATCAAACACTAATATCAAAGCGTTGACTATTTCCTTGAATCAATTCAATCAAATCTAAAGTCATTAAATTGACTCTGAAGTGAATACCTTGAAGAAGAATGTCTTTCCGTCCGCCCACGTGAGCACTGCATCCAAATTGCCGGGCAATCCGTCCCAATCACTAGAGATCCTTCGAGGATAACCATCTGCCAAACCGTTTGTCTCGACTTTCCAGTAGTGGTTGCCTTTGAAGACAAAAGTGGTTCCGTCGCTAATACGAGTGACAGCATTGATCGAACTGTCCTGACAGAGATCGGGTCCGTCGGCACTCGGGTCGGGGTCCAGAGGTCTTGGTTTCTCCACTGGTTTTTCAGACGGATCGCTAGCTGTATGTCTGACTCCATAGAGGGCTTGTATGGCGAGGACGTCGTCCTGATGTAGTCTGAACTTAGGCTTATACTTCTGATAGAAGGGAGCCATAAGTGAATCCCTGACACTACTGTGTCCTAACCCTAATGAGTGACCCAATTCATGGGCTGCCACTTGGAATACATTGGTTCCTGAAAGCAGTGTGTGTTAGGTTGTCCTCACTCAATGACATAGTGGTAACACTAGATCACCTGCATATGATGAGATTGTCCAATACTCTTCATTGTCGAAGTGTGCGTCGCCTCCATATTGTGGAAAGTAAGCATGGGCCAATGTGTTTCCCGGTCCGTCGAACGGGTCTCCATCGCCGTGCTCTGCGCTCACGAACCTTATGTCGATGTGAACCCGACCTTCCTTTTTGGCCTCGAAGTTGAGTGGAGTCACTTCTGACCATACTTTGAATGCTCGCGCCATTTCTTTGTCGACTTCTTGCTTCTTCGATAAGAATTTGGTCGGATATTGAGATATTCTGTACGTGAGGTCCGTTCGCCGCCATTTAGACCCTGAGAACAGTTAAAAATTGATTCAATTGTCTTTTGTCTGTTCATTAGAAGTCATTGTCTTCATTGATGCATAACTTTCCTGTTATTCGATTATTTTATTCTAAATATGCAAATAGTCATCAAAAGTGAATTATTAAGTCTATTCTGGGAAATGTTTGACAATTTATGGCACATTGTGTGCAAACAGACGTAAGGCATGTCTTCGATGTAGACGTGCATTACATCCAATGTTTGCGTGAAATGTGTTTCCGAATAATTTTAAAATCGATGCAAAACTATAACAAAGAAATGGCTTTGAATTTGTTTTTTGTTGTCAAACCGTCCAAACAATTATCAATTGATTGAATTACTTTGAAGACAAGTGTTTTGTCTCTCATTCAAGTCATTTGTGTCAAGACTAGACTCAAACTATGGTTTCACTTATCTCTACTTAAAGCTGAGCTCAGATGTGATTAATCAGAACCTGATTTTAATTGCATAACAATAGATGTGTTGAGGGTCTGGTCTAACCTTGTAATGCATAGCGTTTCCTTCGGCGCGCGTCTTCGCTGTGTCCGACTCTGTCTTTATTTCCACAACGGGGAGAATTCATCAATAGAATAGTCTCCTCGTCGAGTGAACCTTCACAACGGGTACAAACATTAATATTAATTACTTCTCTTCCTTAAGGTTCTCATCTCGATCTCAATACCCGTCTCATTGATTCCGGCGAAGCGTTGAAACTCGAGGATCGCAGACGAATAGGTCTGTTCCGACACCAGATTGGCGGCAGTGCTCTCATTCATGTAACCGAATCGTTGCAGATATAGCTATAAGTTTTGGCAAATTTTAATTTTGTTTTTCAACTCAAATATTTTAATGTTTGTAACGATAAAACAAATCTTGTCTTATGATCTAATCTTTAGCTGACCTCTAATTAACTGAAGGTTTGGTTCTCGAAAATAAATAATATTTGTGTTCGTTATTGAATCTCTAGACTAATGCCAATAGTTGTGAGCATTGAATGTATTTTATTCTCTGAATATAAGGCTTACGAAAGCGTTTATAAGTTTTTGCTTTAATTATATAACTTTTTAAACGAGTTAACATTCATCGTAATGAAGGTTCGCTTAAATCATATTTTCTTCTTTTAGATTAAAATACCTGTTTTTGTTTGAGAACACAATTTCTCAGAAGTTGTTATTAGATTTCACTCAGAGATCGGTTTCAAACTTTCCTCGAAATCATAGATTATTGCTATGAATTGAATAATTGCAAGACTTTTATCGATAGATTGGAACCAAAATCAAACCGAACCGAAATTTAATTGTGAAAACAATCTCTGATATCAACAAATCTCTAACAGTTTCGATCAGACCTTTACAACGCCTTAACCCTTAGGTCTTTTTCAAATGGTTTATATTTCGATCAAATTGATCATTTCGTTAACGTATAAAAGGGTAAATTTGTTTAGTGGTGAGGTTTTACCATGAAAAACATTTAGGGTTATTCAGACGACTGGAATGTTCGTATTCTGGTATCGGAGATACCATGTTATATGTTATTCACCGATTTCTATCTACTTTCTCGATAAAAAATGATTTTATTGGTAAATTTCCAGTGGAAATTCGAAACCATCAGATTGTAGTTATGATGAATCATTTGGATCTTTAGATTTGGCTCATTTGAAGACATTATTAATTTATATAATTCTCCAAAACGTGATATAATATCGAAATCAATTTTCAAACCAAACAAACGATACTTTGAATGACTAATCGCCACAACAATCGAGAAACAAATCAATGACTCGAAAGCGAATCGAATCGATTGGAAGTTTGGCCTTCAGTTGACTGATCCGGAGTTCAGACAATTGACAATCGCGTGAATTACAATCAAAAACTTAATAATAGTCACCAAATCTTTTGTTACATTCCATACAATTGTGATGTCATTATTTCGTACTATTCTTCCACAGAAAGTACACATTTTCTCGATTAATAGTACTAAAAAACTTATAATTAAAAATCAGGGGATATCCCACTGTCCTCTCATTTGCTAACAATCAGGACTACAATTAGTGTTATTGAAAATAATCATTTAATATTGAGCTCTAAATGTTTAAGCACTGAAAAAGTCGTCGATTAAGTGGAAGTTGTTTAACATCTTTTGAATCTTTGGACTCAGGCTTTCATTTTACGATCCAAACATTTGAAAAGAGTTTCCTATGATTTTAAATCTCATTAATTATTTGATTGCAATTAATGACCTCTGAGTGAAGTAAATTAATTCAGTCGACGACGACCATTGAGAGAGAGAGAGAGAGAGAGAGAGAGAGAGAGAGAGAGAGAGAGAGTTAAGTGAGGGAACGGTAAGGAACTGAGTGGGAGTCAAGAGGTCTGTGCTTTAATTCAAATCAGTCTCTGAGAGGTTCATGTCTTCTGTTACTATCGAACGGAAGAGATGTCTTGTTTGGGACAACGATCCCGAACTCAGTTATCATTTGATATGAAAACAGCGAGATGTGAATCATCGCTTCCAAGTACTGGTTTAATTGAGCGGACATTCCTCGTGAGTCAAGATATCGATCCATAATTATTGCACTCAAAACTGAAACAGAGTTTCAAACTAATGAAAGAGTCGTCTGACTATAGAATTAGTTCTCTAATTATTTTTCGCTAATTTTTAGACGAAATACCTAATAATCAAAGGGCGGGACTCGACTCGAATCGACGGCACCCGAGGTTTGAATTATTTTTTCGGACAAGTATTTCGTGCCAAAAGACAATTACAGATAAGACATATATTAAGACAAATTTCAATCTTTGAAAAGCTATGAAATATTAATTGAAGAAATTGAAGAAATTATAGTCTTATCGCGAATCGAATCAAATATTTTTTGATTATTTAGTGATCACAGAAGGAAAGGATGGAAGTGTTGTCAGTATTGTTGTCAATTGTAGTTAAGGTCGTTTCTAATGGTATCCCTTTCCTATTGTTCTCATCCTATCCTTCGTCTGGCAATTGATTTTTAAACGTTTCGAATTCATATCCAGACAATTGTCTCGGTTATAATCTCATCCACTTTGGATCGGATTCATTAACTCAATAATGTCTTTAGGAATGATCACAGAATCGCATGTATTGTTCGCTAAATTAAAGTTTGTTTCGATTCTGTATTTTGGCTAAAAGTCAAACCCAATTCAAGGACAGTAACACATCAAAGGACTGGCAGTGGGTTTGCAAACACTCGACGATTGTATTTCTATCGAGGGCTCAATTATTTGAATTCAGACAAACATTACATAAGAGCTGATCGAGAGGTGAATCGACAGCTGTGAATGTCTTCGGACAAAGTGGTGGTTACGGGAGTTGTCGACTGAACGAAAGGGTCATTTGTCTGACTGAATACACGATCGACTCAATAGACTTGAAGTTGATTATCATAGCCTTACGGATGACACCCACTCATCCGAGCGCTCCCGTGAGGGCTGACAACAGGGATGGGAACCAACAGTTAGTCACTATCGTAGGGGCGAATGCACTGAACAACAATTTTTAAGCTTATTCTCATCAAAATACCACTCAATTTGTTGATCTCTCTTCCACTTAAGAGTCTTCACCTCTCAAGTCAGGGATTGGGATCTGTTGTGGAGTGCCTTTGACTTTGACACTGGGCTTATGTTCGGATGCAATAAAGAGATTATTGCTCTCAAACAGAGTTAAAAAGTTTTATAACTTTTTAAACACTTTTACACTGACTTTCAATTTCTAGCAATACTTTTGTTTTTATTGTTTGCTTTCGCGCAGACATTACTTCACCGCGAAATCACTTGACATAAGTTCGCGAGAAATGTCAACAAATAACTACTACTGACATAGATATTGTACCTGATCTCACACCTGATGCCATACCTGATGGTCATCACCTCTTCGCTACTTTGACAGCAATCAAACACAATTAGCCATACATACCATTGCGCCGACATCTGAGCGAACATTTCTTCGTTCTCTGGAACCGATTGGAGCCGATTGGGTGAGCGTTAGGCACAACACTATTAGTGCCAAACTTTTAATCAGAAAGTTATTGTCTTTTTCTAAAAACGTTGAAACGACTGAAGGCCTTAACCTTGTTATAAACATTTTCATATTTATTGCTTTTCGATCACTAATAAAAAATTAATTTAAACTAAGACTAAAACTCAGACTTTGAGATAAATAGCGAACACTTTGAGAGCAATTGTAAAGTCTGAGTCTCTATGTTTTGTGGTCACAATGTTTTGGAGCACAAGAATCGATATGAGGTAACCATTCTTCAGATCTCTGGTCTGTTGACTGAATAATATTGAGATCGAGAGTGTATTAATATAACAATTCTTGAGTCGCTTCCACCCAATGATGCTCTGGTCTGATGTGTAAAACAAGTTGAATGAATCACAAGTTGTTCGGCTCGGCATCCGTCAGAGCACAGGCACAGGACAGGCAGCTCAGGCACAGCACTGAGACTCAACTCAGATGTATAGACACCGACTGCAAGTCCCACCTTATATCAGACCGAGTGATGCACTCATCCATTCAGACGCTCCTCAGCGCTGATCAATACATACACCTCTGGACAGACGGTTCTGTCAGCGGATCTGCAAATATTTGATTTGATTGCAAACCAAATGTAAGAATAGTTTTGTTTGATGTGAACAACGTTGCAATCAATGACTGACTGATTCAAAACTTTACATAATAGCCAAGAGAGTCAATGAGAGGGAGAGAGAGAGTGTGTGCGATAGAGAGAGGCAATGGAGAGCTCCTCCTAACTCACTCTATCCAAGGACTTCGACTTCACTGCCGCTCATGACTTATACCAATTAATTCAATTCAAATCGATTTAAATTCAAAATCAATACTCAAAATGCGTTTTAAATGATTTTAACAATTAATATCATTTAATGTCATTAATGTCTTTATGTTTGAAGACATCCACAGATTTTCCAATAATTTATTACATTTTGATTTTGAAATCATTAAAAAACAATCGATAATCAAAAGAATAGTTAAGAAAATTTTTCGATCATTAGTGCATTTGTTCTCAACGTTTATGAAAATCCCGACAAATAATAAATACAAATGAATGGGACTTTCATTTGTGTCCATCGTTTTCAATGTTATATTACTTTTCCTTCTCATTGAAAACTTGATTTAACAGAGTTTATGCAAAACTTTGTTTTAATAGAGCATAAAAGTGTTGCCAGAGTTTGAACCCATTGTGGAAGAGTTAGGCGTAGTCTTTGCTGGTCTTTGACACAGACATCGACAAAACAATTGAATTGTGTTTGGGTTCATAAGGGGTGACCACAAGCGGGCGATTAACTACTGAACAATTGATTCGATTGTCGACTGGAATTCCTTCGGTTTTCAATTCTATTTTCAATTCTCTGAAATCGTTATAAAGATTTAATTAATTCCAAGTCTTTAGATATCGTCAGTGAAAGCGATTCTCATTAAATGAAGACAAAGAATGGTTCAGATCTTGAGATGTGTATATGTATTGACACAAATCTGAAAGCGGTTTCGTTAAATGACCTAACGATCAGTCCATGCGATCACTGCTAACCACCGACTCTGCAAATAATAGGATAAAACTTGAATTCGATTCAAAACAAAAGTTTCAAAGAAAGTGTTTTGAAGGTCATATATCATCTTCAAATGCCTGCCACACCACAGATCACAGTCCATGACTTGAGAGTTGAAGAATCTCAAGTGGAAGAGATAGTCCCCCACAGCCCTCGACCCCTACGGCCCCCAACCTATCACTGTTTGACTTACTCTCGACTCGATTCGAGCCAATAGAGAATCGCTTCTCAACTATCGGCTCATTATTATAGGAGAACCGACTTATGACTTACAACTCGATCAGTCGCTCCGATTTGATTCCGATTTGGGCTCTAATGCCCTAACAAAACAAAAATCATCATTAATTGCAATTTCAATCTGGAAGTGGTTTCAAGAGTTGGCCATTGATTGCAAAGCCATAAGCAATGGTTCGCGAGTCAAAGGCACTACACATCAGACCAGAGTTGAAAATTCTTGAGTGGAATAGAGTCAACAAATTTAGTGGTATTTTCGTTAGAATAAGCTTTAAAATTGTTGTTCAGTACATCGCCCTTAAGATGCGCGTGAGCTCAGAGTTAGACCACTCACTGATCCCAAGAATAAGAAACAAACGAAAGGGGTTTCTGGGTTTGAAATGCAGAATATGTTTGTCTCGAGAATACAAACCAAATATAATTAGAGAATACACTGCTATTAGAAGAGCAATGGTTTCGCTGATTGTCTCAGAACTTGTTGATCAGTATATGTCTGATCATAAGAATACATGTTTTTATGTGAAGATTATATTTCCGACACTTTTAATCGATCGTCAATTCATAATCGATTTCCACGAACACTGTTTTGTCAGACATTAAGTATTTATTTCCAACTAATGATAATTCATTGCTCTTATGATTCTTAAGACTTACAAAACTTTAGAAAAGTCTAAATGTTTTGACACAAAGAAAGGTGAAATCGAATCAATTGATGCTAAGAATGGATCAGTAAAGTGACCTTCCGATGCTTGTCTGATCAGGTCTTCACCATTAGATCAGATCCGATCCATTAAATTCTTGTTAAATTTCTCAGAAAAGACTCATTGACTCCAATAATAGTCAAAATCAAAAAGCGATCGACTCTTTTGCTAATTGGCTCGTCGTATAAAACCAGAGTTTCAATGGTTTCTCAGATCGTTATCGAAAATAATGATTAAATAATTCAAAAGTATTCAAAACTCGATTCCGCCCTTCATTTATTCAGACCTTTTGGTTAAGAAATCGATACTCAAATGATTTGATTGACAAAAGATAATGAGAGGACTCGTCAGACGTGTGTTCGATGTTTGAGATCGACAGTTGAATGACATGGTATGGCACCAGAGATCAGCTCAAAGAAGGATTGCATAAAGGTTTCAATCATTTATTATAATACTTTTGATTTGTGAATATCTCAATCAAGAGGTGAAAGTGGTTTTGAAGTTCAAGTTTGAGCTCAATTTCCTATTATTACGACAAAAAGCCTAAAAGTATTGCTAAATATTTCCTTTTCTTGTGATTCATTCATTCATTCATTTATTCGACACTAAATATCACAACAGTTTACGTCTAAGCAGTTGTTTGTCGTCGGTTTGACTTAAGTCTTAAGAGGAATGTCCGCTCAATTAAAAGAATACTTGGAATCGTTGAGTCATTTGTGTTAGAATTGGTAATGAAGTCGAGATCATTGTCCCAAACGAGACATCTCTTCCGTTCGATAGCAGCAGAAGACCGAAGAGTTAGCTCTAAGTAATTAATTTGAGTGAAAGGACAACACCTCTGACTCCCACTCAGTTCCCAACCGTTCCTTCACTTAACTCTCTTAATGGTCAAAGTCGTCGCCATTTGAATGAATTTTTTTCACTTAGAGGTCATTAATTGCAATCAAACCAACGAATTGTCAAAACCGTTCGTTTTCGAGGAATTTATTACTTTTAGTGATTCATTCAGAGATTCTTTAGTTTATAAATGCTTTACTTAAAGGTTTAATAACTTTAATGTTTATCTGAAGACCGATAATCGGAGTGAAGAGTGAAGAGACTTAACTTTGATTTATTCTCAATTCTTAGAATCGAAAGTAATTTACTTAATCTGACTTCAAATCAAAATTAAATAATCGTTTGACTCAAGCTTTTGATCGATGTTCTGATCATTTATTACAAAATGATAATCAAATTTAAGACCGAATCAAATATTTTAATACATTTGAATAATTGACTAAAAGTTGTTTTTATACAACAAAAGTATATTTAAATTATAAAATTTACAAAAAAAAGTAAAATTATTTGCAATTGAAAATATAAATCGAGCGATGATTGACATAAATATGAAGTAAAAGCTTTGATCAGACATTTGAGGATCAAATTAGTTGATTGTAATGATTAAAAATCTTTTTACTGAGATTAGGCCCGAAATTCCTTTCCATTGAACCACATTTGAGAGAAGACAACAAATTTTGCTTTTCTTTGATTGAATCGATTATAGAATAAGCGTCCAAAAGGTTCTGAAGAGTCGGGTAATGATCGACAATCACTTTTGCTTTGTTGACCGAAACGCCTCTCATTTGCAACAAATGCTTTAAAAACATTTCACTTACAGTAAAATTAGTGATTTTATTTGCGTTTCGACCGAATTCTGCGAAAGTCATGAAATGATTGTCTGAAACTTCTTTGTTAATCAACTCTTCTCTCGAACACGAATATAATGATTCGTTTTTGTAATGAGAAGTCAAATATCTGGACATAAGAGTTAGGTATCGGACGGTATCGTCAAAGTTATCGCACCGTTTGATAGCAAACCCATCGATCTGTGCGTTAGTTATCGCCTGATCTAAAGTCTCGCAATTAATTCCTCCGAATTCTGATCTTTTGCTGTTTGAACCGAAATATTCGATAAGATATAAAGGCTTTCGAAGTCCACAATTGATTAGTCGGTACTTCTGTTCGTCCCAACGCCTGTCCTTAAGACTAGCGGCCAAGTCATCGATTCTTTTACGTTCGATCACGAAATCCAAAACCAACTCTTTTCGCGATCGGTTATTCATATTCGCCATATTATGGCCGAAATCGACTTTTTGTCGGGCGATCCAAACAAAGTCTCCGACACTCAATGTCCGCATCTCTACTGTAACGCCGTTTTGTTGCAAAAGAGATAATAACCCGGTTTTCTTCATATCTCGGTCAACACCAGAGGCCTGTTCTCGAGTGTCCACACAAAGGACTACTTCAAAAGTATTGGCCGCTAAACAGAAACGATCGCTCATTCCGTTCAAAGAACTCGTTTGAGAAGAGATTTGAGTTTGGATTTCACGGATATGTTCGGGAATAATGGATTCGGAATCACTGCTCTCTGAGGTATTGCTGGACAGAGGGTTTTCCCTCTGTGGGGATGGACTGAGCGCTTGTTTTTCATTATGGATTTGATGTAATTTCAAAGAGAGTTGTCGACCGCTTTCAGTCAAATAAAATGAAGCCAATCGATGATCACTTCTTTCGATTAACTTCTTATTAATCAGAGTTTTTATTGAATGCCAACCACTATAATGACTGCCATTCTGTCCGACAGTCATCGATGTCGTAGTGAACTCTTGAGCCGATCTTTGGAGTTCTTGTTTACTCAAAGAGTCGACGCCGTCTTCTAAGTGAGCCTTAATTAAGGCCAAGAGTATGGCGTAAGCGCCCGAACCTTCGGCCGGAATATAATTCCGATTTGTTGTTTTGGTAGTTTTGGCCACTTTCGGGACCGGACTCTCATTTGAAGACTTATGGGGTGTTTTATTTAGCGGTCTTTTCTTCTTTTGTTTCATAAATTGTGTGATTTGTTGATCTGTTTGTCCCTCAGTTTCTTCATTTGTATCACCATTTGTTCCATTAATCTGAGCCAACTTTTCGTCAATCTTTTTGCATAACTTCTCTCCGAAACCCTTCAGTTGTCGGCAGTCCTGTCCAGTCTTTAGTTGATTCGGGTGTTCCCTCAAAGACCGCAAAGCCTGTCAACAAAATTATCATCACTTGACTGATCCAACGGTTCCAGTGATGCTAACCTTGTTATAGACGAACTCCATCTTCGAGCCGACCTGTTTGGAGCCGTTCCGCCATTCGGTCAGCCATCGGGTGAACAATGGGTTGGCGTTTGCTTTAGCCGTCATTTGGCCACTGATTGACAATCAAAACAAAACAGACTTTTAAACGATTAAAGACTTTTAAATTTCAAACCGTTTTTTAAATCCAAACATAAATAACGACTTTTTGTGACTTTCAGTGAAGTTTTGCCACTTTTTTGGTTGAGATCTCATTCAATGGAATTTGATTTCAATTAAATTGATTTAAAGTTAATTTGTTTTATGTTTTAGACATCTCTTCGACGAAACAACAGATTATGATATCTTTCATAAAGTTTTACAAATTTATAATAATTTCTATTTCAATAACCATTTGGTTTAAACTTTTGTCTTCGACTCCAATCAATGTATTCTTCACTTCCAATCACTTCTATGTCTAATCTGATTAATCTATGGTTAGAGTGAAGACATTGAAAAAGAGTATAACGACTATTACGAGCAGAGGATTAGAGCCATCACTGAAAGCGATACTATTGTCGAAGAATCTGAGATCACTTTATGGACAGTATTCAAGCCATTCTTCCTCACATTCTTCGGGACAATTGTTGCGATAGTCATATGTCTTATATCCTTCTTCTGCTTCTGTCTTATCCTTTCGATCGATTGGAACAGTTGTTTCACTTTACTCGAGTACTGTCCGTGCGTTAGTCAGAGCCGACAGAAACAGCAGTTCGAAGCCCTACGAGTGGCCGGAGTTTATCGAAACCCATTCGGAAAAGATGTCTTATACGAGGCCACAGACCAGGAGAAGAGACTCATCGAAGACATTGGAAACAGACTTAAAGATTAAATTTATGAAAATTTTATTCAATTATTCGAATTAACTTTTATCTAAACTATAATAAATATATTTATTGTTACTTATTCTTAAATAAGTTAAGAAGTTTTCTCGGAGTGAACACATCCGACAGAAATGACCCGATCTTTGTCAGAGAACTGGTCACGCCTTTGATGAAACCCTTAGAACTCGGATCGTTCGACTCATTTATTTCTTTAGGGCAATGTCTTCCCGTGCACTTTGGCTTCTTGTCCACTTCATTCAAGCGACCACTTGATCCGCGGCCACATTTGAGCCACCATTTGGAAGCATCTCTCGGGAAGGAAGGGTTAGACTTATCGATCTGAAAAGGATTCGTCAAAAGGTAGTCAAAGACAAATGTTTGTCAACTAACCGAACTCGTTATGTCATTGAAGCGATAATATTGCGAGCCTTTGAAGAAATAAGTTTTTCCGGTCTTCGGCCAAAACATGGCCGCATCGATGCCGTCGGGAAGTCCGCCCCACGACTCTATCGATTGGGGATATCTTCGACTGATAGGATTCGATCCCCTCTCGGGTTCAAAACGCCAATACTTGTTGCCTAATAAATGTTATATTAGAATGAAATGACATCTTTGCGGTCAATAATGTTATTAACCCTTATAGAAATATATTTTCCCATTGAATCCCCAACGAGTGGTCGCATCCAAGTAATTGGTTTTGAATCCTCGAATCAGATTTTCTATCGAATCATTTTCTCTGATGGGAGGTCTCATCGGTTCCTTATAAACCCAAACCCTATTCTTCTTGAATAAATAGGTCCGATCACTAGACTCTTCAGTAACTACGGCATCGACTTTTCCCGGAAAACCAGGAAATATATCTGAGATTAATTTTGGATAACCGGAGTGAATGCCAGTGTCATCGTTGATGCGCCAAATATATTGATCTCTGAAGAAGAAGCACTGGTTCTGGTTATTACAATCGGCCGCATCTATCCTGAAATCGGAACATAGATCGGGTGCTGTGGACTTCTTTTTCGGCATTTTTTGCTCGTTTGCATCGAGATATGTGGTAACCTTCCTCTTAGAGTCGTGCCTTCCATAAAGCATTTCAATACCATTGATGTCATCTCTTTTTAGTCGAGTTCTTTTTCCGGCATATGTCGGATACATCAAAGAGTTCTTGTCATCGGAGTGACCCAAACCCAGGGCGTGACCGAACTCATGGACAGCTACACTCAATAGGTCGACACCCGTTCCCCCATCGATAGACCAGGTCTCTTCATCATCGAAATGGGTGGCGCCTCCGAATTGGGGGAAGAATGCATGAGCTAATGTCCGTCCGGGTCCGTCGAATGGGTTGCCGTCGTTGTGGTCTCTTCTCTTGAACCCGATTTCAATCATTGGCTTCTTATTTGATTTCTCTTTTATGAAATTAAGTCCACTGTTTTTACTCCATTCCTAAATATATTTAGATTATATTAAACTAACTTTAAATTAATCGAATAAAATATACAAAATATGACACAAATTTACTTTCGGTCAAAGTTTAAAACTAATTAAAAATTCTTAATTCAACTTAAAAACTAATTACATTTATATCTTTTCATTTGTCGTATTATTTATTTAAATGTAATTAGTTTTTAAAATGAAATTAAAATTTTTGTCTTTAAATTTGACCAAAATTTGATTGAATTTTAAAGTGAAAAAGACTTATATTTTAACAAAGTTTGTGACAAATTCTGATTCGAGATAATCAATGCCTACAGTGAGAGCGTATTCCATGAGTCTATCGATGTCTTGTTGTCGTCCCCGAAGATTATTACGAGAGGAATAATCAATTACTTTCCAAGTAATATCATTGGTCTCCCATTTGCTTCCTTGTAGTGAATATCTTCGGTTTCGCTTTTTCAGATCCATTTGGTACTTCTTGTGGTTTCGGGGCCAGAGATTGTCGGCGACACCACATCGCGGCATATTCATCATTTGCATGGTGTCATCGTCAAGACTACCCGTCTCGTTGATACCCATATACCTCTGGAAGTCCATTAATACTGATTTCATTTTTGCCGAATTCATATCCATATTGGGTTCCATTTTACTCATATACCCGAATCGGTTCAGATATTTCTGTTTCAAAAATGTTAAGAATCAGGGGTTTAAACAATTTTCACATTGGAAAAACAATAATATGATTATAATTATGAGTTAAAATGTGGTCACAAGTAATCGATTTCATCTACAATTATCAGAACCGACTTTTTCTTACCATAGCATCGGTAGAATTGCGAACACTTTTCACGAATTCCATGCCATCGATTCGAATCATGTCTTTGTCTTTGTTCTTAAGTCCATTTGATTTGTTGAATATAATTAATAAAAATATCAAATTTAAGTACATTTTCCACATTTTTTTGATTAACTGATCGGCAAAGAAGTGATATTTGATTTAAAACCGATAGAAATTGAGAGCGGATTCCAATCGAGGAAAGAGATATCCGCTCCGACTCATGAACTTCAGAGTAAAGATTACAAAATGTTTTCCATAAAAATCAAATTACATCAGAGTTTGAAAGAAATGTCATTTTATTATATAAATAACAACTTTTAGTTTATTAACGAAGGGATGAAAAGTTTGATGAAATTGTTTTTTCCTAAAAGTTATTTACAATTAATTACAAGTTTGTGTATATTTTAGGCACAAATGAGAGCCGACTTCGGACTGTCTGACAGACAGAGTCGGGTCTCGTAATTCAAAATTACTAAAACTATAACTAGAAATAAATTAATTGAAATGGAATTTGAAAGTATATCCACTCTGACCGCCACCGAAGTCGTGAAAGTGAGAGAACGGATTGAAACCTCCGTTTGCTTGCGCTTCCGCGTCCAACGGGTCCTCTCCGTTGTCAAACTTCTGCCTCTTCTCGGGATCACTCAATACTTCTTTGGCGGACGCGATGTCAATAAACTTCTTCTCAGCGGCTTTTTTCTGTTCACTGTCGGAATAGCCGTCGGGATGCCATTGCGCCGCAAGTTTGCGATAGGCTTTCGTTATTTCTTTCTTATTTGCATTTCGAGGAACGCCTAATATCTTATAGTAATCTCTTTTTTTGCTTTGTTTCTCCAGTTTTTGTGTCCTCTTTATTCCCTCCTGAGCTCGGGAGGAGTTCTCATCGATTTGAGCGGCTCTCTTGTAGTCATTTAGGGCTGTGTTCAACACAACATTCAGTTATTTCATTGTCTTAAAGATCTATTAAAGATAGACAAACCGTGTTCATAGTCTTCATTGTTGAGGTAAGCCTCGGCCCGATCGCAGAGGACGTTGACATCTTCGGGGTGTAGTTGGAGTGCTTCCGAACAAACCCGAACGGCTTCACTGGCATCGCCTCCCTTTACGAGTATATGATAAGTATACCAATCAAGTGATCATTTAAAGACATACCTTTGTAAGACAATGACAATACTTGGATTTAATCATGTGAACCATATTCCTGTTCTCCGATTCACTCTTGAGGGCAATCTTTGCTTTATCTGCGCATTCCTTGAACTGATTCTCCTGAGCCAAGTCATTCATAGCCTTCACATTTGCGGCTAATTTCTTGACTTTCTTGTAGTGAGCAAAACAAGGTTTGTGGTCGGGATCTAATTTGAGACATTCCCTTATGGTGTTCAGGGATTCCTCTGCTTCGCCCAAATCGTAGTGCAATTTACTTAGTTTGAGATACCCGTCGGTATTGTCCGAACGCATTTTGGTGGTCGCCCTCAAGTCACTGATGGCATTGACAATGTCTCCCATTTTCTCGTAGGCATTGGATCGCATTTCCCTTAGTTTGCAATCCCAGGGAAGTTCGTGAAGAAGTCGAGTCAATAGATCGACGGCTTCGGCCCAACGCTGTTCTTCGATCAAATGATATGCCGTTTGAAGATCATGTTTAATCGGTTCTATCATCGAATACGAGTGAACCGCTTCCTCGTTATACGGTTCGAATCGGAGGACCCATTCGAAGTCGATGTGGGCCTCATCGAGTCGGCCCTGTTTTAGAAGAACTGAACCCCTTTGGAGACGAGCGGCCAAGAAGTCGGGCTTTAATACAATCACTTCGTTGAGGTCATCGAGTGCTGCCTTATGTTTGCCTAACGCCAGATATACGGTCGCCCTCTTGAAGATTGTCAGATAGTTTTGTGGATCCGCTTCTGTAGAGGTTAACAATGCGTTGACATATGGATGAACAGACCCGAGTCATACGTACCGACAGCCATGTGATAGTGGGAGAGGGCGTCCGAATATTGGCCGCGAGACAGCATAAGACGTCCCATCTCTAAGTGACCCTCGACTTCATCCTGACTTATGGTATGACATCCTTTAATCGGAAACAATCGGTCAATAAAAGTGACGATAATTCTTGTAAATCACTTACGATCGATGGCATAACTGATCAGAAGTAATACTTTCAATGAAACAAAGATTGAATTGACATTGATTTGAGTGTCGATCGCTTCCATTGTTATCGATATCTTCAGTTAGACCTCAAGAACTCATACTTCGTTTGGACTAATTAAGTATGGCTTGTGATCAGCGATCGGTAACTCAATTGACTTGAATTGAGTCAAACCTATGGACTATCGGATCGATTATCGCAACCAAAACATAAAGACATGCAATAAGTCGTGTAATGAAATCATTGGTTGTCTTCTGTGTCCACCCCTTTCCCGACCCCAACACAGCTCTCACTTTCCTCACTGACGTCAGTTGAGAGCCGTCCCTCTCGAAGGCCGTCCCTCTCCTCCGGTTTCATCACTTGTTGAGACACTATTTGATTAGAATCTAATTAATTTGGATTTTAATGGAAATGATTTCGTTAACACATTTGTCTTCAGATGAAGTACTTTTGGTATAAACAGACATTGGTTTCAGTCTTTCGAGTCTTTGACATTAAATTGTCTAATGAATAGACATATGAAGAGGTCTTCAATGCCGGTAGTGATTGAAATATGGTTGCAATCAAATTGTTAGTTAAGAGTATTTTCATTTATCGATTACAATATCAATTGATTTTTGCTTCTCATTTGTAATCAAAAAATAAATTTCTGATGAATTAGAAACTATACAATCAATGCTTGTCATGCAATGCATATCAATCCTTGTTATTCCTAAAAACTTCAATTATCAAGAATCATGGTAATTTTTATCCATACGCCGATTTTAGAAGCTTTATCTTACATAATTGTCTATCACGATTCTAATGATACAAAAATGATCAAGATTCACTTATTTGCGTTAATCGTTCCAATATTTTATATTCTTATCATTTTCTGATCAATTTCAGAGTTTATTTGTCGACAATAAAAAAATGTTTACAATGAGATAAAACAAGAATCCGTTAAATTCAAGCATAAAGACGATTCAAATTGATATAATTGATCTACAATTGGCCCGCAATGTAATTCTCCCAATGGTCACAATGGGAATAATTGTCAAAACTTCAAACCAATAATTCAAATGCAATATTGAATCTCTTGAGAGCCCTCTCTTGTCATCCAATCAATGATTGTTTTGAACGTAATTTGTGTGAAGACGTGAACCGCTGTTCACTTCCTTTTCCGATCGCATCGAGTCGTGAATGCATTGAATTGTATTTGTTTTCATCGATTAATCCAATTGTAAGTCAATTAAAACAATAATTGTCACCAAAAACTGATTCATTTCTTATCATCACTTAAGAGAATGAACGCAAACGTGCGGTCCGTCGGAGTCAAAGACGTGGATCAGTCGGAGTTCGTCAAGAAATTGGCTGATTTTCTCAAGAAGTAAGTATTGAATTATTGGTATTGATTTGAATGACATATCGTTTACCCGAAGGTCCGGCAAACTGAAAGTCCCCGAATGGGTTGATTTGGTGAAGACTGGTGTCTACAAAGAGTTGGCCCCTTTCGATGAGGACTGGTTTTACATCCGCTGCGCTTCCGTTGCCCGACATTTATACCTGCGCTCACCCGTCGGTCAGTCTTTTGTCCTAATATATTGTTAGAAGTGATCTATAACTCAACCTCTTCTTCAGGTGTCGGTTCTCTGACTAAGATATATGGCGGTCGTTACCGAAAGGGCACCCGACCGTCCCATTACTGTAAGGGAGGCCAAAACATCGCCCGAAAATCTCTTCAATCGCTAGAAGGAATTAAATGGGTTGAGAAGGACGCCAACACCGGTGGCCGAAGATTGACCCGCCAGGGATTTCAAGATTTGGACCGAATTGCCGCTCAGCTTAGGTCTCAGACCAAGGCTCGGCTTTTGGCCGAAGCAGCGGCGGCGGCACAGACTGTGTAGACATTTTCATATTGCGAATAAATGATAATTTTTGCGAAAATTAATTTCAATATCTAATGTCGAATCAATTTTGAATGGTTTTCGGTAAATATTGTTTCCCTACAAATGATTTACTCGACTCAACTCCTGTCCATTCATATATGCAAAAAGTAATCCAACCATTGATTGAAAATATATTTATGACAAACCATAATATAAATTGTTTGAAAGATTTTTCATTCATTTTTTGCTTTCGTTTTGTTCTAAACAAAACTTTAATTCGATTATTTAACCCTTCATTAGGTATTAGTATTTTACGTTATAATGATTTAGAAGTTTTACAAAATTGATGTGTAATTAGTTTTAACATTTATATCTACAAAAAGTGAATCCAAAAAAATAGTCGAAATAGTTATTTTTGTAGAGAAGGAAAGATCTGAAAAATAATTGTCATTTCAATCGAGAGAGTATTGATATTATTGGAACAAATCGTGAGTGAAATGATTTTGCAATCATTTTTAGATTACGAGGATTATAGGTATTTCTAATTAAATCTATTGAGTTATTTGGAAAATGTAAGGCTTTAGCGATAGAGTGACAGTCATATCCTTATTCGACATTATCTCTCACTTTAATTACTTTTTTTTAAGAAACTTAATAAAAGAGTGGTTTTGTTTAAAGATCGAGTGATTTATTGAAATTGTGTTAACTCTAATGATTTTCGCCATTTGTATTCAAATCCTTCAGAAGAGATCAATTGTTTAGATCTTAAGAGTGGTCTACAAATAGATTGCAAAATCAGTGATCACTTCCAACGGATTGAAAGTTCTTATACTTCGGGCACTCAGTCGTCGCCAAAACAACTTTAAAGGTCTGCCTATAAGTTGAGGTGAACTCAGTTATAGTGAACGAGAGGTTAGGTTTGGCTTTGAATTCAATTGATTTGTATTCGTTGTGACGATTGAGTGGTAAAGGGTTTGAGAGCCAACTGATTGTCGGTCAATACCGATAACCAATCGGTAAATTGTCTCAAATGAGTTGCGATGTCTTCGGGAGTGATAACTGTTATGTTTAGTTCACAAATGACGAGGTGTTGAGTGAATTGAATGTATTGAATGTATTGAATGTTGAGTCCAATGACGACCATATGTACTGACTCTGAGTTTTGATTGAATTGTATTCACATATCAACTAATTATCTCTTAATTTAGTAGTTTTCAGACATTTTAAGTGAAACATTGTAATAATGACAATGAGTGAGGACAGGCCTCCGATCAGCGCCAACCTCGTCATTCCGATTCTGATCCGACCCATCATTCATAAGGTGAGCCGTTCCCGACTCAGACCACTCCTGGCCTCACATCCGTCTCTTTCAGATCGAGAGAAGGGATCCGATCGCAGCCCAGACTCTTCTCAATGCCATAATCAGAGTAATTATCACTAATTTGTTGATTGTTTTGATATAATTAATTGTAATTTAAAGGTCGAGACATCTGAACCCGGATTAATGCTAGAAGTAGTCAATTGCATACTTAAGCGAACAGATCTGACCATAAATATAACCGAATCCATGCTTCGACTTCAGGCAAACATCCATGAGTTCGATGGTATCATTGCTTTTATGTTTGTCTCCAATGATTGCATTTAATTGTTTCCGAATCAGATCAAAAATGCAAACGACCTGAAGAGCCGTTTCAAGACCTCAACCGAAAGACTGCTTCTCTGAAGAAGATCTTAAGTCGAATCCCCGATGAGATCAATGATAGAAAAACTTTTCTCGAGACTATTAAGTGAGTGAACTCTAGTTTGAATGAATTGAATCCAATGATAATTTGTTTGTCTGACCGACAGAGAGATCGCGAGCGCCATCAAAAAGCTCTTGGATTGCGTTAACGAGATATCGAACAGTCTGTACATAACTTCTTCTTCAGACAAGAGGGCTCTCGAGAACCGTAAAAGAGATTTCATCAAAGATTCGAAAAAGTTTAGCCAAACCCTGAAAGAGTTCTTCAGAGAAGGACAGTGAGTATCAAAAGACAAATACCAGATCCAGAAGTGATAACTCATTAACCAATTGTTATTATCCGTCAGAACCCAAACCGTATTCCAGAGCGCACTCCAACTGATATATGCAACGAATGCCATTCAAAAGACCGTCAAAACTAAATTCGATCCGAAATGAGGTCCAAATGAGTGGCACTTTTGCCAAACACTGTATTTAATATATTTATATTTTCCATTAGAATATTCCAGTTATAAGTGTTTTCGGATCAAATCGGATGAACTGTTTGTTTGTTTTAATTCAGATATTGTTCTAATGTATTATTTAATGAGCGATAAATTATTTTGATATTAATTATACTTCACTTCAAGTGATCGTTCGCTTCATCACTAACTCATCCAAACATTTGCCCAAAAAATCAATAAATTTTCCGAAATATTTATTTTTCATTAACTGAAAAACGTTTAGTGGAATAAAGTTTTATTGGTTTTGATAAAAGTTTACAGAAATTGACTTAAATAGAGATACCATTAAAGAACACATCGCAACAAATGCCCGATCAGTAGCTAAAAGTCCGTTCAGTATTTAACAAATGGCTGAGAATTTATTACCAATTAATTAAATAATAAGTGAATCACATTCTCTGATATACCGACTATAAGTATGGCTCCAAAACTGACTATCAATAAAATTAAAAAAAGTAAAGACAATAATAATTTCATACAAAGACATCCAATGAATAACAGATTACTATAGGATTACATTAAAAATAATTCTTTGGTTGCAATCAATCAATTCTTTTCAAATATCTTAGCGATATATTTACACCAATCGATGACATTCGCCGATATCCAAGAGATTCCTAAGGAATGGATTCGATCTCTATTTCATTGATCCCGAGTCCGGCGAACTCGTGGAAGATCAGGGGTTCAGTCTGTGCTAAACTTCGTTTGAAAACTATAATAAACAATATTTTAGAATGAAATGAGAGACCATTGGGTTGAGTGAGAGCTAACCGGGGGTTGGGATTCGTTCCAATCGATATGTGTTGAATTGGGCGCACTCTCGGCCGATATAATATCCCAAACTCTGAATGTCTTCGATTGCGGGCGTAATCACGCGGTAGTACTCTTTGATCACTTCAGTGTTGATATCGTAATATCCGTTTCGCATTTTAGTGACCAAATCGAAGAGCGATTGCGGCGGAAGAACTTTACTTCGGTTAAGTGGCAAAATGAAACAACGGGCCGCGTTCACGTCAACGATTCCGGTCAGGTTCTTAACAATCATCAATGAGCCAAACGAATCATCAATGAATACAAGACTCAAATACCTTTGCGAAGTCGTGAATAAAACGACCTTTTCTTCCATCTGAAAAGTCCGGAACCTCTATCTTCTCGTATTGTTCGAACTCAAGATCAATATCAAACTCTTCATCGAAAAACCTTTGATTCTCATTCACCATATTCTCGGCCTTCAATTGATTGGCGAGATCTTTGAATATAGAGCTCAAGTCGAAAGTTTCTTTGTTCGCATCAGCGCTCTGTCGAAGCTCTTCATAGTGTGCATCGGTGTAAGGGATACTACACCAGCCTCTGAAGTGTCGCAACTGATCCAAAACAAAACAATATGCAATTCAACTCAAGAGGAAGGCTATCATTGGTCTTACTCTGTATTGCGCGAACTGACGATACAAATAGATTCCGCCGACAATTCCTGTGGTCAGGACTAGAAGAGCAGTCAATGTGACACAAAGTGTGGTCAGATTATTGAGCCGTTGAGCTCGGGATCGATGACTGGTCAGCGAAGATGTGCTCCCGGTCTCGACGTCAACCTATGAGTGATATAACTGTTAAACTATAGGTATAAGCCTTGACTACATTCTCCTCTCAGTTATGTATGAGATAACCGAAAAATTATAATAAATGTTATTTTATTTATTGTTCGATAATATAATGGATGGGATCATTCAATTTCTTTAGGTAATCCTCAATTATTAATTATATTTATATTATTTTTATAATTAAATGTATTATTACATTACTATTTGAAGCCTAATATGACGTAAAATCCCCGTAAAATGATATGAAAAATAAAAGTGAAGGCAAATTGCAATTCACATCATTATATCTATTTGTGAATAAATATTTAGATTAGTGATGAAGTCCTGAATACCAGTTCATGTTTTGTGGTTAGCATTACATGATATTTCATTTCTATAATCAATTTCTTCATTAGTCGCAGAGCTCTGCATAACATTGAAATATAAGCCAATCCATCGATTTTATGATTTATCGCGATTCAAAGTAAATGCGCTCAAAACAGCTAATTATATGATTCGGTTTCTTATCGAGCATTTGATTACAAGAAAACATATGCAAGGATTGGTCACCATTACCATTACCATTATCATCGCCATTAGCGGTCATTTATATAGCAAACCATTGATTACACAATCATATATTGATTTATAGACAATATAATTGAGACATTAAATGAGATAATCATTTCTATTTTGATTGTTCACTTGATTCATCTAAATATGCTAATATTTCAATGTCAAGGACACCAACACTTGTCCATCAAATCATCTTAAGATAGTTAATTCATTTATACAATTGAACGCTTGCAAAATGAGCAGCGAATCAGTCGATAATACCATCATTTGATCATAGATTGAGATAATAAACAAATGGACCGTCAAATTGGTGGTCAATTCATCGGTAAGTACGGTCGGGCAAAGACATGTCATACCTGTGGAGCCGACGACAGATCATCGCAGTCATCGACCAGCGGTTGTCTGATCTCATTCGGTGTCTTCGACTGCAACTTCTTTTCGCTCAAAGCCTGAGTCAATACAGTCATTGTGTTATTGATCCGAAGACTATAGTTATGGCACTTATTTGTCACTAAATCTTAAGCAAAACGCAAATCAATCGATATCTCGATGTTGTTATTGATAAGACATTTGAGACATGAAAACCATTTATACTCCCCTTAAGTGACACTCAATTACGTCCGAAAACGACTCCACATATCAACCGATCTCTAACTTCGGGGGACTTCGGGTTTGGCCGTAGTTTATGTCTACAAATGAGACAATCGTTGTTTGCGTTTACTATCGATTCAGTGATCTTTGATTCACTCATAAGTCGTCGCTTTTGACAAACTTTTGGTTCATTTGTCACTAAATTGTGTTTAAAATGTTTTCAATTGTTTTTGATTTTAATAATTGAGAGCAAAAAGAGTTTTCATTTGTTTTGGCGTTTGTTTTGATCGCTTCCAATCATTTGAGACAATGGTTCAGACGAACGAAGACGGAGGCGATAACAGACCTCTGATCCCGGACAACGACCAGAGCGGACATATGTCTGATACAGATGTCGAGTTTGGAACGGGATGTATGTCTTCGCCTCTCTGTCATCCGGCATATCCTCTTCACCGATATTATGTCCTCGTCTTTATGTGTTTTCTGGGTTTCGGTCAGTTCTAACTAAGTCTTGAGATCGGTTCCAATAGTTTGTTCTTCAAAGGCAGTTACTTCTGTTACGACGGTCCGGGAGCTCTTCAGGACGAGATCACGTCAGACATGAGGGTTGGAGTGTCTCAGTTTTCGAGCCTCTATGCGTGGTATTCGTGGCCGAATGTGATCCTCTGCTTCTTCGGTGGTTTCCTAATCGATCGTTTGTTTGGCATACGCTTGGGTGCAATCATTTTTAGTTTTATCATTCTTGTGGGTCAACTGGTCTTCGCTTTCGGCGCTTTTGTCGATCGCTTTTGGCTCATGAATTTGGGCCGATTTATGTGAGTCCGGATCATCTGCTTCTGAACTTTTGCTAATTTTGATACAATAAACAGCTTCGGAATCGGCGGCGAGTCATTAGCGGTTACGCAGAACACGTATGCCGTGAGTTGGTTCAAAAACAAAGAGATAAATATGGTGTTCGGCTTACAACTAAGCTTTGCCCGCGTCGGCAGTACAGTCAACTTCAATGTTATGGTTCCTATTTATAACTCTGTCAGCAAATTTGTAACTCAAGGCTCGGGTCACACGACTCTTGGGATCACTCTTATGATCGCATCCGCCAGTTGTGTCTTCTCTCTCTTGTGTGCCTTCATTTTGGCATTTTATGACAAAAGAGCCGAACGAATACTGAAGAAAAGGACTACAGAGACGGGAGAAGTGATTCGATTGACTGATGTTAAAGACTTTGGTCTTTCCTTTTGGATGATTAGTTTGATTTGTGTTACATATTATGTTTCGATTTTCCCGTTCACTGCTTTGGGAGGGTTTGTATTAATAGCACTCGATATCAGTTTTAGGAATAATCTATTTCTCTAATTGCAGAACATATTTCCACCGGAAGTACCGAATGTCTCACTACGAGGCCAATGCCGTCGATAGCATTATTTACATCATTTCTGCTCTTTTGTCGCCATTCCTTGGAATTATGGTCGATATGACCGGTCGAAACATAATCTGGGTTTTCGTCTCCACAATCATAACGATTGTCAGTCACTCTATTCTTGCCTTCTCTTTCATTAATCCCTGGTTTGCGATGGTTTTGATGGGAGTCGGCTATTCTGTTCTGGCCTGTGCTTTGTGGCCAATGGTGGCTCTGGTCATACCTGAGCATCAATTAGGCACTGCTTATGGTATTATGCAATCGGTTCAAAATCTAGGGCTCGGATGTATTGTACTGTTGGCCGGATTTATTGTCGACCAGAAAGGATACATAGTTTTAGAGATCTTCTTCTTGGCGTGGCTTTGCTGTGAGTCATCTCAGTATCATTTAATACCTTAACGTCTAATTGTATTGTTTCCCTAATAGTGTGTCTCATTTGTGTCATAATTCTCTTTGTTTCCGATTCACACAACGGAGGGTTTCTTAATATGTCAGTCAAAGAACGAAAAGAAAGGGCAGAAAAGATTGAGTGAGTTCTGCCTTTGATTGACATCTCATTTGATTTTAAAATTGCTTTCAGAGCCGCTGAAACCGCCGAACGAGAGAAGAGAGAGATATTTGGTTCCTCAACAGAAAGAGTGTCTCCACAGGAACTCCTCTCTGAAGAATCAGATTTCCAGATCAGAAATCGTTACCTCTCGAGAGTCGGAACGAAGGTATGTATTGATTGTTAATTTATTTGTCGCTTTGAGTCACTTCTTTGTCTGATTTCATTTCATTTACTCTATTTATAATTTACTTAAACGATTATTTTCGCCATTCGTTGGCCTTTTGTTGTCATCCATACAATAGGCTGATGAAGAGGCGGATCAGTCAGAAGCAGAACTGACAAACTCTGGACTTATTAATTGACTTCGCGCTCCTCTAGTAATTGATTATTTGATTTAATAGTAAGTGTCTGTAACCGCGATCATTCTCGTTGTCCTTTTCATGACTGTAATTATTATATTTTCAATGCGATCAAAAAATCCTGTCCTTTATTGCACTCATTTTAAAGGAATTTTAAGCGATTACACGAATTGTATTTATTTCTCTTTAGCTTCCATTGCATTACAGCATAACTTTGCGATCACTGATTCTCCACAGAACTGGACTCAAATGAAAGACTAAAGACATTTACCGAGAATTTCAAACGACAGACAAATCTGAAACATAAGCCAATCTTCAAGACTGTGATCTCTATTTTGATATTTGTATTAATTTTAAAATTGCATTACAACTGATTTGTTTGACTAAAGATTATATATTTTAAAGACAATTACAAACGTAATAAATGTTTTTAAAAAAATCATTTAAATTATAAATTAAAATAATTTTAATAAATGTGATGTTATTATAAGTAAACAACGGTTGGCATCAAATACTATGACTTTCCTTCTCTTTTCTACACTTTTATTAAAACAAATGCTTTCCCTTTAATGTCATATAAATCATAATTATTTGGTCTAAAATACAAGTTATTGAACGTATTATAAGTATATGTTTAGTGAACTCACTGTCAGTATCTTTACTAAAATACAAAAGCTTTTAAAGAATTTTCATTAGATTATGGTTTCATTCACTGATTTCTAAACCAAATCTAATGGATTCAAACTAAATGTACCAAAAATGGGTTCATTGA
>JAQGAJ010000013.1:0-33702 GCA_034689365.1 Liebstadia similis | reverse complement strand
TATACCAAACAATTCTCGCGATAATTTCGATAATTTTTTAATTTCTTTCTTATTATAAATGTATAACAAATGGATTACAAATAGCAGTCGATTATCGCTCGGCGTTTGTCCGACAGATAGTCCTCTAAATAGTGTTAATTAATGTCAAACCGAACCAAAAATTTCCGCTTATTTCCCGAATTTCTGTTGAATTATTGAATCAATTGTTTCGATTCTCGATTAACTGATTGATCGCTTTATTTATAATTGTTATTAAATTAAAATCTTATAAATAGTGTAATTAATTGATGTAATGCTTCACACAATTAACAGTACTTTCGCTAAATGTTTGCAACAGACTGTCGGACCCCATCTCTCCTAACCCTCTCTCAGATTGCGATTCCGATTATCGACTTTCATCTCGCAAACGCCAAATGCAATTCACTTCTATCGTGCAATTTTACAATTCAGTCAGTATTCGCCAAATTAGAGATAAATAGTTCCCGAAGTCATTCAATAAACAGTTTTCTCGTTATATTCGACTACTTTTACAATTTGTCACAAAATTGTATTTATTTACAGAATTTGATTACTAAACACAATATTCGTGATCACAATTGTTTTGAATTATCAATTCAAATGACTTTATTATAAATTGCACTTTCGTTACAAAACTGTAGAGATATTGACACTCATTGACAATGTTCTAAATGATAGGAAAGTTCGATATTTTTCAAATAGTTTGTATTAAACAAAAAATGACATGATTTTCGAGAATCGATTTCCGACTGGACTCTAGTCTGAGGGCCGACACAAAAACGTTGCGAACATTTGACATGAAATCTACTGAAAGTCAAATCGTTGTCACAACTAATGGAAAGTCTATTTAAGAGTTGATTTGTAAACAATTGCACCGATTATTGACTGCTATCTAACAGTTGTAATAATTATTGTAATAATTGTCATAAGATTTGTTACAATTCTTGCATCAAATGAGAGCCGATCTATGATTAGTCGCACTTCCCTTCCGTACGATTCAATTGAAGGCAAACATTGATTCAGTATTTTATATAACGATCGCCAGAATTGAGAACAAAATTCAAAGAGTCTTCTCATTTGTAAACTTTGTTTTAGTTTTAGTTGTTTTTAACCGAAAAATTTTATTTATTATTTGTAACTAAAGATTAAATTATTGTTAAATGAAATATATTTGAAAAATCAACAAAAAAATTAACAAAAAATCAATCGAAAGATCAATTCAATTGTATTTTTCTTTTTCGTGTAAAAATTTATTAAAACTGCCGTAAAATTAATGGTTTTTAAGATTAGGACCAAAAAGTGTTTTTCGATTTTGATTCCCATTGTTTGGACTCATCTGAGGATCAATTGAAAGATACTTTAAGTGTTTTGTTCCGCATTGAAGTTCATTATCGGAAACTGGAATTAATTCTATTTGTTTGCGATAAAAAATTTTCCGATCATTGAAATATCGAAAACCAATTGGTTTCAAATCGATTAGTGTCTCGACTAATAGTGTCTCGTCTGTAGTGGTCTTAACCATTGAGAACAAAGACAACTATAGATACTTCGATTGATAAACACTTGATATGAGATTACTTATCGAACTTCTTTCGCAATTCTATAGGTATCTAGTTTTGAATAAATGTTAAAATGGGTGAAAATGGAGACATTGAGGGAACAAACCATAAACACTACTTCAGGAACTTCGAAGTTCAGGATATATAGGGATTGCATCGATAGTTATCGAAGAAATGAGATTAAATCGAATCGAAATAAAAGTTTTCATTAAATATATTGGAATAAAATGAAGAGAAATAATGAGAAGAAATGATAAAATTATTTTCAATTATTCCAAAACAAAATAAATGAAAACAAATATAAAGTTTTTCTTTGAATGAATTTTGACTTTTGATCTTCAATTACAACCAATTATTTGTATAATGTTTTCAACGCGTTATCAAATATTTCTCATTTGGTGTGAAAATGGTTTTCAAAGATTTCGTAAGAATTTTATTGATTTTATGATGAAATTCGATAAAAAGTGCAAAACAAGTGTTCGCAAGAGATTTGTCTCAAACTCTAAACAAATACTGAAATTTTCCTGACTTTAAGTTTGAAAATATTGAATCAAAAAGTTTTGATGTAAACCAAAAGAGCAAAGAATGGGACGAATATCAGGCTCTAAATGATTGATGACTTCAAAACGAGTGAATCGAGTAATTTGTTTCAGATCCTGATCACTATTATATGAATCACTCGAAACAAAGTCGACTCCAAATCAATGTTTAAATATTTGTTTTAATAATATTTGTATGGATTCACAAAATTGACTCAAATTCGATACTAATTTCGAGATTAGATTAGATTCTATTCATTACTTCTAATCAACTAATCGTGTGTTCATTGCTCAGTGACCTGTGCTCTGAGCACTTGTAGTAGTACTGAAAGGCAATCACTTCTTCGGGATTGAGATTAGAATAAGTTTACTAAACGACAAATAATATTGAGTTATATTAAGATTCAGTGAATCGAATATTTTGTATGAATTTGTGACAAATTCAATGTCAGATTATCCATAGATTGACAACTAATCAGACAATTATTGTCTTCTCATCTCAATTGTGATCAAACAGTTGTCGAGCTATGACTGACCAAAGCAATAGATATTATTACGAAAAGATCTTAGGAAACGATGTTTCGCCTAAATTCGGTAAATATGACGAATTGGATGACCAGAACAATGAAAACTCTCGCAGAGGAAGCGGTAATAATAGGTTCAAAAGTTCTCTTTCATTCTCTTCTTTGGAACGACAGGTCTCGCTATTCAATTGGATGACGACGAAGATATGACAATCGGCGAGTGTTGTCATTGGTTCCGTCTTCGGTACTTCACCCGAGAGAAACTTCGACGGCGTCTTCCGTTCATCAATTGGTTGCCTAACTATTCGATGTCAGACCTGAAGGGAGACGTCATCGCCGGTATATCAGTGGCCTTTACGATCGTTCCGCAGGGTCTGGCATTGGCCGGATTAGCCGGTCTGCCGGCTCAGTACGGACTTTACACTTCATTCATGGGATGTTTCGTTTACGCACTTCTGGGCAGTTGTAAAGACGTGGCCGTCGGTCCGACATCTATAATGGCGGTTATAATATATCCCTATGTAATGAGCGGTGGAATCGCGTACTCAATACTTCTGTCATTTTTGGCCGGTTTAGTCCAGTTCTTGTTCGGAGTACTAAACCTCGGATTTATAGTCGACTTCATATCATTCCCCGTAATATCGAGTTTCTCTTCGGCGGCCGCACTCACTATATGCGCGTCTCAACTGAAACTACTCTTCGGAATGAAATATTCGGCCTCTCGTTTTCCGGACACAATGGTTAAGTTCTTCAACAACTTCACTAATATCAATATCTGGGATACAATGATGGGCGCCGTTTGTCTCTTCATATTGATTCCACTTCAAGTGGCAAAAGATTACAGATTTGGATCACCTGTTGATAGAAAAAGAAACTTATTCTTCAGGATATTGAACAGTGTTTGGGTTATGATAGTGACCGCCCGTAACGCCGTTATAGTGATTGTCTGTGCCCTCATCGCGGGCCACAACTACGGATCGGGTTTAGACAACTTAACAATGACCGGACAGATCAGAACAGGACTTCCAGAGTTCAACTTTCCTCCGTTTTCCATCCATAACAATCAAACTAATCTAGATTTTGTAGAAATCGTCTCTGATTTGGGAACCGGTGTATTCGCGGTCGCACTCCTCGGTCTCATGGAATCGATAGCAGTGGCCAAAGCTTTTGAGACAAAGAAAACGGACGCCACTCAAGAAATGATAGCTCTGGGGATGTCAAACATATTGGGATCGTTCTTCGGGGCCTTCGCTGCGACCGGAAGTCTCTCGCGATCGGCTGTCAATCACAACAGTGGTGTCCGAACCCCATTCGGCGGAGTCGTGACCGGAGGCCTCGTTTTGTTATCTTTGAGCACTTTGGCGCCATATTTCCAGTACATCCCGCAAACAGTTTTGGCCACAATCATTATCACTGCCATTCTATTTATGGTCAGACCGGCTGATGCGGCTCTGATCTGGAAGACCAACAAAGTTGATATCATTCCCTATGTGACCACTTTTGCTATGTGTCTTCTGGCAGGACTAGAGTACGGCATTCTCGCCGGTATCTTCGCCTCTCTAGTCATACTACTGTATCAAATGGCCAGACCTAAGGTCTTCATTGTGACCAAAGCGACGCCTCACGGCTATCCTTTCTTATATGTCAAACCCGATAGAAGTGTTTTCTTTCCATCGATTGAATATATGAAAGTGAAGATCAATAAAGAACTTCCGGACACTGAAGAGCTCTCTTCGCGGTTCGCGATTGTCATCGACGGGGAACATATGTTTAGGGCTGATTCGACATTTGCTTTGGTAATTGTTTTCAGATTTCAGATAATTAACTATCAATTAATTCAATTTTCATATATAGGGCATAAAGAATATGATTTCGAGTTTTAGTTCTCAAAAGGTTTTAACAATTTTCTACAATCTTCGGAAAACTGTTTTCCGTGCCATCCATGGCGTGTCTATTCCTCCGAATGAGTTCCACAACTGTCGGTCAGAAGAAGAGGTTTACCGATTGATCCAAAGCCACAATAAGGCCCGACTCTTGAGGTCACAATCAAATGTTGAGACTTTGCTCACTCAGAGCACCGCTTCTTCGCGTAATTGGACGACTCAATCGGTCGACGCCTTCTGACCACTGATGGCTCCCGAAGTTAGCGCTCTATTGAAGCTTAGCTTCAGATTTAGTCTTATTATGTAATTGTCAGCCATTTCTTAATCAAAATGTTATTATGAAATCTGTGATCAAATCAGTGATTGTTTGCGATTTTAATCAAATTTTTTATTAAAAATGTTTTATATATTAATTGCATTTAAATATCAAAATAAAACTTATTTTAAAGAAATAGAAATTATTATAGATTTCGAGAGAATTAGAATCGAAATAATTGAAAATTTTATGAAATATAGGATAGAAATGACTTAAATGAGTATCAAATAAATATAATTAGTATCATCATGGGCATTTTATGTGCATTTTAAGGACATTTATGAGCAGTTTCTCGAAATTATTTCCACCAAATTATCAGTCAATTGCAAACATTGAAATTGAAATCAAAAGTTGAAAAAAGTTGAAAAAAGTTGAAAAAAGTTGAAAAAAGTTTTTGAAATGAGAAGAAGTGTTGAGTTTGTGGTGAACTTTGTTTCCAATGGGCAGTCATTGCCTCCCAATAGCCCTAAAAAGCTATAAACTGTAAACTTTAGTCAAAATATGATCGATAATTGAAAGCCTTTAGGGTTAACATCGTATTCAAACCAAACCCGACATATCATTCAAATAATAGTAACTCTTCTGAACAATAGTTTTGTCATTTTATTTGTCGATAGTTTTATACTTCAGTGAAATATTGCTTAAAATCAGTTAAATATTTGTAAATTTTGTGTAAATTTTGTTAAATAAGCTATAAATAAAAGTTTTGATCGCAAACCCGGTTTCGGACCCGAAGTCTGTCAACACTGAAAGCATTGCATTGAAGTCAAAGCTTTCAGTCTTTCAGTCAAAGCAAAAGTCCGTTTCAGACCTCAGACAAAGACATATCTTGTGATCACTCAATTGATCCAATCTTTGAACACTTCTTCGGATATAAATTACTTCAATATCTTCTTCTGAGGTAAAGTGAAGTAAGTTTTATCAAAATTTAGGCAAAATATTGAAAATTTAATGAAAAAAAAGAGTTAAACTCTGAGTCTATGAATGCGTCGCAAAACTTAAGACAATTTGTTTCCCGAAAGCGATTGATTTGAACTGAACTGAAGACTAACCGATCCTTTTTGTGTCCAGAAATGTCTGAAAGCCAAGCCGGCGCCGGACGATCTCGCGGTCGCGCCCGCGGTAGAGCGCAGCCGATCGTCGGTGCGGTCGATGAGCCGGTCCACGGAATGCAAGCCATGCGGATCTCCCCGACCGAGAGTGGAGACGGAAATGGATCGGGAAATGGCAACGGAAGTGAGTGTTCAGATGTCTTTAGTGGTCTCATCTAATGTATTTCAGGTAACGGAAACGGAAACGGCAACGGAAGCAATGGTAACAACGAAGGCGCGGCCATTAGAGGTCGTGGAGGATATCGCGGCGCTCAAGAGTTGGACACTCGTCCGCAGAACATTCAGGTGTATTCATGTAAGTGAAGATTCGGTGTTTTAGTTCTACATCTACTGTCCAACAGCCGATATGGGCCAACCCGTGAAGGTGTTGAGCAATTACTTCCGTCTGAATACCCCGACTCAGGTGACGATTAACAACTATCACATCACTTTCGAGCCCGACATCGAAGCGGTTAAACTCAGGCGTCAAATGATTTACGGAATGCACGAACAGCTCTTCGGCTCGTCCTTTATCTTCGACGGTCAGTCCAATCTGAAGGCCATGGTCTGCAATAAGAATGATATCATCAAAGTGGTTAAGAACCCGGCCGTTCCCGATCAGGACGTGAAGATAACTCTGAAGTGGACAGAAGAAGTCCCGTGGGGTTCACCAGAAATGATGCGTTTCTATAACACTCAGATGAGACGAAATCTTCATCACTTGGCATATGTTCTAATGGGTCGAAACCACTTCGATCTCGCGACCAAAAAGAGTATTCCAGAGCACAGAATTGAGATATTGCAAGGAGTGCTCACTGCCATCAATCAACATGACGGCGGCCTTCTTATGGTTGTGGACACGGCCACTAAGTTCATTCGGGCCGATACTGTTCTGCGAATAATGATGGAACTTCGCGGCCGAAACCCAAGCGGATGGCTCGATGAGGCAAAGAAACAGATCTGTGGCTCAATCGTTATGACCAGTTATAACAACAGAACCTATAGAGTGGATGACATTGCGGTCGATAAGAACCCTCAAGATTTCAAATTCCAAAAGAGTGGAAGAATGATGACTTTGGTTGAGTACTACAAAGAGCACTACAACATTACCATCGCTCAACCAAAACAACCGCTTCTCCTATGTCTTCCGAGTGCACGAGACAAGAGGGCCGGTCGGACGGAACCTCTCTATTTGGTCCCAGAGTTGTGTCAAATGACCGGATTAACTGATCAAATGAGAAATGACTTTCAACTTATGAAGAAGATCGGAGACATTTCTCGACTCAAACCTCAGGATCGCGTCTCTAATTTGAATACATTCATCCAAAGAGTGAACACAAATCAAAATGTAAAGGAAGAGATGGCAAAATTCAACCTCAAGTTTGACACGAGTTTGGTTGACATCACGGCCCGAATCTTGACCGGCGAACGAATTTATATGGGTAACGATGACGACAATTCTGCGGCTCAGTTCCAGCAAAAGACCGGTGACTTCAGCCGAGAAATGCGATCTAAGCGTATGCACAGCGCATGCAGTCTAACCCGATGGATGATCATCGCTGCTCCAAGAACTAAAGATAATATCGAAAGTTTCATCCGAACCCTTAAGCAAGTGGCCACTCCTATGGGCATCAATTTAGGTAATCCTAAGGTTGACGTATTGCCCGACGACAGACCCGGATCGTACGTCTCATCTATTCAGAAGCTGAAGGACACTCCGTGTGAATTAGTAGTCACTTTGGTTTCGAACAATAACAAAGACCGTTACGATGCTATTAAGAAGTGCTGTTATGTCGATATCGGAATGTCGTCGCAAGTTATCGTCCAAAAGACATTGTCAAAGCCACAGATGTTGATGAGTGTCTGCACAAAGATTATGATTCAAATGGCAGCTAAAGTTGGAGGCGAGCCCTGGGCTCTCAAGATTCCGGTTAGTTATCCATTTATATTTTGATTTTAATGTCTGATTGTTATTAAAGCCAAAGAATTTGATGGTCATGGGATATGACACTTATCACGACTCTATGGATCGAAACCGTTCTGTCGGTGCCTTCGTCTGCAGTTTGAATGGAACACTAACCTCATGGTATTCGCGCACAGCCTTCCATTCAGGGAACGAAGAGATGTCTTCAAACTTTGCCCAAAATCTGGCAGAGGGTCTAAAGCGGTACTTCGAACACAACAATAACACTCTTCCCCAAAAGATGGTTATATATCGAGACGGAGTGTCGGAAGGAATGATTGATCACGTCTTCAATTTCGAGTTAAAGCAAGTCCAGAGTGTCCTCACAAAGATGTTCCGCGAGAACGCCCCGGTCTTTGCGTTCGTCATCGTTACCAAACGAGTTAACGCCCGCTTCTTCACTGTCGACAATCGCGGACAGAAAGAGAATCCGATTCCCGGAACTGTTGTCGACAAAGTGGTGACCCGAGAGAAGCGCTACGATTTCTATTTGATCAGTCAGTCCGTACGTCAGGGAACGGTCACTCCGACCATGTATAACATCATTTACGACACTTCGGGCTTCACTCCAGCACATCATCAACAGTTGGCCTATAAGTTAACTCATCTATACTATAATTGGCCGGTAAGTGATAAGTGATGGTTCGGTTGATTATCGAAGAGTACTAATCCCGGTCTTTAGGGTACGATCCGAGTGCCGGCCCCGTGTCAGTACGCGCACAAACTGGCGTATATGACCGGCACTTCCCTTCATCGCGAGGCCAACGAAGTCCTCTCTAATCGACTTTTCTATCTTTGAATTTCTTGATTTGCTTTCATTTATTATTTGATTTCTTTTCATTCATTTATTTCTAATCTCAAAATAATTATCAATCGTTACAACTATTAAGAAGACATTGTATTAATTGGTTTCTAATTATTAATTATGAAGTTCTTTAATGATTTGACATTATTTTATCAATACTTTTAAAATTTGTGTTAATTTCGGTTTAGATTTCAATGAATAATAAATTTTAATCGAAATAACATTTGGAGTTGAGAATTGGTCGAAAAGTTTGTCGACATTTAGGGAACGGCAGATGTCGTGCCGTCGGTTATCACCAGTGATGGCAAAGAGAGAGACGATTGGCTGAAGATATGGCAGACGTTAACCACAAGACTGGCGCTCAAAGACTTCAACGCTTGAGAACTGTTTAAACGCTTTGTTTTGGTTTAGACTTCCTTTGAATTCACGTTTGGTTTGAATTTAAATTTGTTTCAGAACTCAATTAACCGTAAGTTTAACTTTAATTCAGTTTATTCTCAGTTTTTATTAATTGATTTCAATTATTATTACTTGAAAAATGAATTTGTTTTGAACGACAAGTTTGAAGTAAATCTTGTTTTCAGTTTAGTTGATTTCCACAGTGGAAATTCAACTCAATTCCATTGTTAATTGACAATTTGGCATTGATTAGTTAAATTTGCCATCTCTTAAGGTTGATTCGACTATTTTGATCTTGTTTAATTGATTGAACGAATTGCATCATTTTAAAATATGGTGTCTTTCCCAGTGTTTGGCACATAATTTATAGGTTAAGTCACTTAAACAATAAGTTTTATGTCTTTTTGAATTAAATAAAGTATCGAAAAAGACATAAAACTGATGAAACCCTCGATGACATTGTGCCAGAGGGAAGGTTTTGTTTCGATCAAACATTTCTTAGTTTTCAATCATTTTCAGTGTTTTATGCATTCATTTAAGTCTTAATCCGTTGAATCTTAAGCTTTAGTTTCGTTCAATTTTTTGTTAAATTTTGAACCAAAATATCCAAACAATAAAAGTGGAAGACTTGAGGCTTTGGAACCGACCCAACAGGTAGTCATTGCAGTGCGAGATCGGACCCAATTAAGAGCCAAGAGGTCCAAAGTGTGACCGCAATCGAGGGTCAGTCCAAACCAGAGTCAAAGCTTTGCTCTATTCTTAGCTCTAAGTGAAGGGAAGGGTAGGTCAGAAGTGAGCCTCAATTCTTGGAATTTGCTCTCAAACTGTAAGACAAGAAAGCAATAAAACTGTTGAAACTCTCCTCAAATTGCGCTCAAAGTTTACTTAAGTTTTCAAAGATTTGATTTGATTTTCATTGATCTTAGAAGATGTCGGAAGAATCTGTAGGAGCGGGTCGTTCAAGAGGTCGAGCACGTGGAAGGTATTGCTTGGATGTGATCTGATTTTAAAATATAAGCTAATTTTGAAATATCAAAAGACCAGTTGCAGTGCAGGAACAGCCACCGGCACAGGCAGAGGGTGGCAATGGAGGTAATGGTGGTAATGGCAATGGAGGCAATGGGGCCGCGCAAAGAGGCCGTGCCGGGTACAGAGGGGCGGTCAACATCAATACCATTCCCGAGAATTGTCAAGTGCTGGCGGGAGAGGGCGGACATCCCGTCAAAATTGTGGCCAATTATTTCCGCGTCAAAACTCCAAAAGATGCGGTCATTTACGACTATCACGTGGACTTCGAACCCAATATCGAGGCCCGAGTAGTCCGAAAAGCTCTTCTTATGGCTCATCGCGAAAGGTTTGGCACTGCTATGGTCTTCGATGGTATGTCTAATGTGAAGTCAACGACCAAAATGCCAAACGACGAGACGGAGCTCTTCTCGACCCGAACGACCGATCAGTCACAGATCAGGTGAGTTCACTCATTCATTACTCACTTACCAACTCTTTTATGATCAGAATTCGGGTCCGCTTTGTCAATGAAGTAGCATGGTCAAGTCCAGAGATGATGAGGATGTACAACGTTCAGATGAGACGAAATCTTCAGCACATTGGCTGGAATTTAATCGGTCGCCACTTCTTTGATCCGAAGTCACGTCAACAGATTCCGGAACATAAGTTGGAGATCATGAGAGGTGTTCTGACGGCCATCAATGAACACGACGACAGCATTCTCATGTGCACCGACACCGTTCACAAAGTGATCCGTTCGGAAACCTGTTATGAGATTCTTCAAGATATGTTACGCAGAGATCGGTCCAGTTTTCAGGACAACGCACGAAAAGAACTGTCGGGTAGTATTGTTTTGACCCCTTATAACAACAAAACCTATCGCATCGATGACATCGCGTTTGACAAAAACCCGACGCATACTTTTGAACGAAGGGAAGGTACGATCACATTGAAGGACTACTACCAACAGGTCCATCAAATCACTGTCAGAGACGAACGCCAACCCCTTCTCGTGGGTCTGCCCAGTGAGCGAACACAAAGGGCTGGACAGGAAGGACCGATTCTTCTGATCCCCGAACTCTGTCATATGACCGGACTCTCTGAGTCTTTAAGAAGCGATTTCAATGTCCGCCGTTCAATGACTCAGAAGACTCAAACTGATCCCAACGCTCGCGTCAAGAATCTGAATGAATTCATTGCCTCCATCTGTAACAACGAAACCGTCAGAACAGAGATGAACTCTTGGGGTCTTCGTTTCGAACCGCAAGCTATTGAAGTCCAGGGAAGGCGTTTAGACTGCGAAAGGATTCTAATGGGAGGCGACACCCCTCAGACCGGCACCACTTTCGTCCAAAAGACCGGTGACTTCAGCAAAGAAATTCGAAACAAAGCTATGTTTAATCCCGTGAAAGTCACCGATTGGGCCATAATTTGCACCCAAAGAGACAGACAATTGTGCGATGAGTTCGCTAATACTCTAAACAGAGTTTGCAAACCTTTAGGTGTAATACTGAGCAGACCCACAATCAAAGCCCTCGACAACGACAGGACCTCCAGTTATGTCGAGGCCTGTAAGAGTACTCCACCGAATCTACAGATCGTGGTCACGATTGTCCCGAATAACAATACAGAGCGTTACGGAGCCATCAAAAAGGTCTTCTGTCTCGATCATCCCATCGCATCTCAAGTGGTCGTAACGAAGACATTGTCTAAGAAACAGATGTTAATGTCTGTCTGTACTAAAGTCGGTATTCAAATGGCCTGTAAGATGGGCGCCGAGGCCTGGGCTTTGGATATACCGGTCAGTAGTAAAGCCAATGGTTTATAGTTTATTGAAAACTAAAGTAATTCCAATGAATAGCCAAAAGATCTAATGGTTTGCGGTTTCGATGTCCATCGCGATAGTAATCAACGCGGAAAAGCAATCGGAGGTTTCGTTTGTAGTGTTAACTCAACGCTAACCAAATGGTATTCTCGGGTCTCTTATCACGAGAATCGCGAAGAACTCTCTGGAAATCTCGCCACTAATTTCTCGAGTAAGACCTCTTGTCTTATGTCAATTGTCTTAACTCATGTTTGCTTTCAGATGGTCTCAAACGTTATTACGAAGTCAACAAAAAACTTCCCCAAAGACTTGTCATATATCGCGACGGCGTTTCCGAAGGAGAGATAGAGCATGTGTTCAACTATGAGCTGAAACAGATTAAAGAGTCGATTGAGAAGATCGGTGCGGCGGCCGCGACCATCAAAGTGGCCTTCATTATCGTCACTAAACGAATCAATACTCGATTGATGCAAAAAGTGGGTGAACGCCAGTACGAGAACCCTATGCCGGGCACTATCGTCGATACAGTTGTCACCCGAAAGGAACGCTACGACTTCTATTTGATCAGTCAGTCCGTACGTCAGGGAACTGTTGCGCCGACAATGTTCAACATCATCAGAGACGACACCAATTGGAAGCCTCATCATCACCAACAGCTCGCATACAAACTGACTCATCTCTACTACAACTGGATTGTATGTCTTTGCCATCGTTTGATCAATTGATAACCATTTCTCTCTTTAGGGAACCATTCGAGTGCCGGCCCCGTGTCAATACGCCCACAAACTGGCGTATCTGACCGGCACTGCTCTTCATCGCGAACCAAACGTCCGACTGTCGGACCAACTCTTCTATCTGTAAGCCCTGATGTGTTCAAACGCGACAATAACTGCCATTTACGACAAGTATTTCATATATTATGCCTTATTTTTATAAAAAGTTTAATTTTTATATATTTTAGTCAAACCTTTGTTTTACTTTCTTTTGTTTAGTTTCGATATTTTTATATCAAATGATTACTAATTAATCAAATGATTAGTTTTTTGATTAAATAATGATTAAAATCATTACTTTATTTGAATATTTATGACATATTTCGTCGACTTATTAAAAACGTGTCAATCATTGCATTCAAATCACACTTTCCTTTCGTTTATCACATTTTCGTCGAATAAAAGAATATATTTTATAATAAAACTGAAAACCGATTAAAACGTTATATTATTGGCGACACTAAAAGGGCCGCAAGTCTTTGTCCACCGGATACTGAAGACCTGTTCCGAGCGAATGACAGGTTAGTCATGAGTGGTCAGAGTCTCGGACCTACTTTGTTGACGATATCTCTGTAGCGCTCTCTCCCTCTCATTGGCGTCGAAGTACCAGACAGTGATCGCGAACCTGAGTCTCATCGATGGCATCACTTCGTGCGGATTCCGTCGGTCTGACCAGAAAAATATCACGCGATTGAATTTGGGCTCAATGTCTGCCACACAGGATGTGATCTGAGGGAAGAGACGAAGAACGCCGCCGTCCCTCTGAAGATGGACAGTGAGTATGAGCTGACAGACCCGAAGATGACTCACCTGTCGGTTGTAGTCTTTGTTCAGGTAATAAATACTAGTAATACAACGGCCGTCGTTATTGGGGTTATCGATATGTCGCACGTATTTGCTATGATTTCCCGGATAGCACGCGAGCATTGCTTTGGTCCTCCGATTGATCCGGTATTTGGCCAGTTCTCCCTCGGTATGCATTGTATTGCATCGCATGACAATTGAGTCCAAAGTCTGGACCAAAAACCCTATATTCGTGCAAAACTGTTCGGTTCCGTCGACCCAAATGATGTCATCGCCTCTAATCATCTGAGTATTGGTCACCTTATTGTTGACCACTTGTCCGGCTTTGAAGAGCCCGTGATTGTAAAGAAAAAGCACTTCTTCGAAGATTTCGTTTCCATTGTTGAGGAAGTCGTCGATCACACAAAACCCGAATTCATTCATATCTCTGACTATAGATTCACAATAAGAGTTAAGTTTTGATAAAATCATGTCCTGTTTGTAAATCATCTCTTGATTGCTGTTTTGATTACTGTCCACTAATTCGGTGGACGAATGCAAACCATTCATTGAGTTTATATTAATCGGGGTTTGGCTGTCAATCATATGTCCCGAGAGGTTGTCGGCGACGCCAGGGCTCGGCTCAACACCGGTCGGAGCTATAGTGGGCGCGGCAGACATTGTGGTCTCGACCAGTGGTTGGCAAACAGTTCGGTGTCGACTCCAATCGTTTTGTTGATGATCTTTACTACAATAGTAAACCGATCGACAGCGGGAACAACACTTGAGGTCAGTTTGCTTTGAGCAGACCCAACACCGAAATGACTGGACGCTCGGGTGACTGGCCGTCGGATTCATTAGTCATATAGTCATCAGTGATGGCAAACGCTTTGGAAGCGATTCCTCGAAAACTAAGACTATTAACAAATGTCTTATTAATGCGATTATTATTTAAGAATTATTACTTATTATTAGTTTTGTTTACTTCAATACCTCTCATATCGTTTGATACGCACAGAGACTCACGTATACACACATATCATCGTTTCCATGACTACCATTACTGAGGACTCTCAAGAGGACAGTCGAGGACACACATCAGACACACGTGAAGACACACCACAAACACACTGACCTCATACTGAACTCTCACCTCATTCTGTCACTCATTCAAAGATCTGGTCCAAGAAAAACATATTCATTCGTCGATTCTTTCAATTGACTGACATTTCGTTTACTATTATATAAAAAAAACTTTATTTACATTTAATTAAATATAAAATACAATTAGTTTTGAGAACTTCCGGACGTCTGCGAAGAGTTTTGACTGTCTTTCATGACCAGACGCTTCCGTTTGCGGAGATGTTGCACCACATCATTGGCCACAACTTTCTCTATGTTCCGGTTCTCCCATTCCTTCAGCTGATCCAAAGACTGTTTGCCCGAAGAGAAAAGTTCTTTCTCTTTATTGTCCAACTGTTGGATAAAACTTTGGACATCATTAATGATATCGTCGGTTGAACTCAAAGAATAGTTCACTAATCGATGGTATCTTTGATGGAAAGTTTCGACTAAACTAATGGCGATGTCTTCGCTTTCTTCGAGGTTCATATTCGCCAAATGCTGACCAAATCGGTAGTAATTTGGACCCAATTTATGTAAATCAACGCAATTCGAGTCCGCGTCCAGTATTTCCCGATACGTGCGGTTAAACCCTTTAGGAAGTGTTAGGTCTATCAGTCCTTCGGAGTAGAGTTCGCGGGCTAACCATAGCGGCAGTTCTAGTTTGGTTCCCACTTCGATGTCTGGGGAGTCACCGCTCGGGTCCAGATCTGGTCCCAAACCCTTAAGAGGTACCGAACTGGTGGACACCAGACGACGACTGTTGGCCAGAATGTCGTTTACATCGAAATAATGGTCGCAATAAGTATTTGACTGCTGAGACGAACCCGAGTCCAAGTGGACAGTAGTGTCACCGCTCTGGTCAGAGCTGGTCTGTCCGATGGAAGTCATTCGGGAAGTGATTTGAGTGACAATTGTTTACAATTTAAGTCATCAAAGACTTGAATCACTTAAAGAGCGGCAAAACATTGAACTCTCAGTGCTTTTCATATCAACCGATAGATCGCAGACAAGTCTTTGGGGACTTCAGACCAGACATAAGTGACGTCCGTTTGGTCGACAACACTCTTCCCGACGGTTGGTCTGGTCTTCGGTTGAAATGGAGTATATTTCAAGTGACAAACAATCACTTAATGCCGATTAACAGAAGACATGTGCGAACCCTCGTCCCGAAGACATGTACTATAGTGTGGACCACTTCTCGTCCCCCGACGTAACCACTGGTCAGACCGGGTTTGTGTGCGTCAGTCGTTGCGCCCCTTTTGTGACCCCTTTTGTTGTTAAGCGTTTGTAACGTATATAAAGAGCTCACTGACAGTGCGATCCTTGGCTTTGAGGCCCGACTCCCGACTATCAACTGGTCTGCTTGTGGTCACCCACCCAGACATGGCTGCATCCAGTGTGGTAAGTGTTGTACTGTACCCGTCGGGTCGTTTCCGTGAGGACAGGTCTAATATTAATGCCATTATGTGGTAAACTATGGCACTCGAGAGCCAACTATAGCACAGCATTACTGATATATCAGTCTTTCCATTGCTTTTCACTCTATTGGACACCACTTGAGGCCTATCTCTAGTGCTGCTGATGTCCAAAGTGTGGCACAACTATTGCAAACAATTGTCTTCGATGTCAATCGACAACTGTTCCAACAGTTGTCACAAACATTGCTTCCATGGCTCTCAAGGTCTTCAAACCATTGTCTGCCAACTGATCATTGATTAGATATTGGTTTTCATTGCATTTAATCATTCATTGATTGAAAAACTATTTTTGAGGAAAATTGAAAAAACATTTTTCGTCGACAAAGTATAGAAGTTTTGCCGGCTTTTAGTTTAGCACTAAATGCACACAAATTCACATATTTTTCAAACTATCGATGATATTCACCTAAATTAAACTGAATAAATAGTGTGGATATGAAAGGCTATAAACTAACATAAATTCACCCAATCATGTTTCTCTTTTGAGCTAGAAAATTTTTATCATTTCTATCACCCTCCATAGAAAGCACTCGAGGTCTAAAGAGATGAAAATAGATAAATATTTGAAGTTAAATTTTAAGAACCATGTATTGTATATTGCGATATAGTGTGAGGGTATTTAGTAATTTAGACTACAATATCAAATTCTTTCGGTCTTAGTGGACAATAGTGTGTGAAAGGTACTTTTTGAGAAATAGGTTGTGAATAGTGTATAAATAGGTTACTTATATCCTCCGTATCAAGGTGATAAAGGAAACTTTTAGGTGAAAATTTCATGAAAGAGTGAAACCCTTTACTATGGCCTTAATCCTAACTATCTCTGGCTTTAATATCATGTTATATACCTATATAGGCTATTTTAAGCTTTTAGAGGTAAAACCAAACTTGATAAAATAAAACAACTGAATAAAAACCAAAATTCTAAGCAATAATGAAAATTTAAAAGATTTCGCAACGAATTAAGTATTAAAAGTCTAGAAATCACTTATAGATTCTGACATTTTGTTCTAATTTTCATTATAAATGCTATGAAATAAAACTTTTATTTTATGCAATCAAACCTAAATCGACTAATAATATAATCAAAATTTCATCTAGTTTAAGGATTGACAACAACAATGAAGTCGATAAATAGGGAGTTTATATTATCGAACATAGTTTATTAAATCTATTTGATTGAACTTTTTTCAATTTACATCCTTAATCGCGTCCATATATCTCCAAAGTTGAACACAATGTCAAAAATGATTTATCGGTCACTTTGTAATTGAAAAATATCAATGTATTTATAAATACCCGAAATGGATATTAAGGGACGACAAATGAATGAGTAATTTATTCAAAACGACACCAAATCTAAAAATCTTGATTAATTACAGAATTCATACTTACCTTAAATTTAAATGAGAGAGAATTTTCTTTAACCTTGAAACTAAAGTTTTAAATTAATATCGAAGTAAATAATTGGAAAATTGACTGAAATCTGGGAATATAAAGGTTAAACTCTAATCGATTGTATAATTAGTTAAAAGTTTTAAAATAACCGAATTCATAGTTTTCGATCATCACATGAATGATCATTAGAGTTGTGAACTCTCTTTGCCTTCAATTGTTCATTACTTTTGGTTTTATTTGAGTCTTAATTTGTTTGAATTGATTTCATTGTCAATCAGTTTTTAATAATGCCTTTAATCATAACAAATGAAGATATGTTTATATCAAACCAAGACATTCCTCTTCATGTCTCGGATGCTAATGAAATTGATAGCAATCTATTGATCAATACCTCGGCAGACATTGTAAAGACATTGATGAGACCGTTCTTATTGTCATTCTTTCGAACTCTAATTACTTCCATCTTTTAAAAGCCGAAACTGTATCGCGTGGTCATTGAAGACGTGTTGAGCAATGTTCGCGAAGCTTTCTTAGACGAAGGAGTGGATGAACAAGTGCTGATGGATCTGAAACAGCTCTGGGAAAAGAAGATCAATGAAACAAAAGCTGTGGACAACAACGCCCGCGAACCCGAACCCGTGCCGATCACTAAACATTCGAATCGATCCAATAATAGTTCTCATTCTTCGCGCAATTCTCAGGCAAACAAAGAGCCTCCACAACCAATACAAACCCCATTACAACCACCTCCAGTGCCCCCACCGGTCACTCAAGTGGCCAACACTCACATTCAGGCGGCCAACCATCAGATCTCTTCTGGTTTACCGCAGGTTCATCTGCAGCCCAGCGGTAATGTTGTGTTCGGTCCGTCCGGTATTAACTACACGACGAGTGCCGAACCCGTGAGTAGTCTCGAGATTTTGGTTTTGATTCGACTCGTAATCAAATGTTTTGTTGACAGCATTCAGACGCTCAGAAGAATTTGCCGACGGCTAACAACGCTCCCAAAATGGTTATCTTGCAGGGACCTAATGGTTCACAACTGCTTGTCGTATGTATTACTCACACAAATATAGACAATTGAGAGCTTACAATGTCTTCTAACTCCCGAAGCAGCAGAACTCGAGCGGAGCCCTCAATATTCCCCCGGAATTCTTTAACCAAATCGCGAACTTCCAGTCAAATCCTGCAAATATCATAACCAATCAAAATCAAGCGACTGTTGTCCAGCACACGAGTAGTAAGTGATTCAATCGTTTTGTCCTTCAATCACATAACGATTCTTTGTCTTTCCATTCTTCAGATCTAAACACAAATACTATACAATACGCTTCCGCCGCCCAAATCAATGCCAGACCTCCGGCCCCACAAACCGGTGCCTCTAATCAAAATCAGACCAATAGAATTGTTCAAATAGATGGCGCCCATGACACTAGTGATGAAGACGATGATGAAGATGAATATCGGGACAATGATGATGATCACGAAGACAATGACGATGAGATTAATGATGAAGATAATGACGGACAGGGAGAGGACGAGGTCTGCGCTCAATGGCATTGAATGTCAATACCATTTAACTAATTGTTTTATCATTGAAGGAACCGCTGAACTCAGAAGACGATGTCAGTGATGAGGACCCGACAGAACTCTTCGAGACCGACAATGTTGTTGTCTGTCAATACGATAAGGTATGGATTGAGACAAATGTTTGAAAGCATTGTTTAATAATTTGTTTCGCAGATAACTCGGAGTCGAAACAAATGGAAATTCCATTTGAAGGACGGAATTATGAATCTTCAGGGAAAAGATTATGTCTTTCAGAAAGCTGTCGGAGACGCCGAGTGGTAGACCTGAAGATATTTTTGTGTTTATTCGACTAATTATTTTGAGACCAAATATTTGACTTAAGCTTAAAAGAATTTCGTCGAATGGTTTGGCCGTAAACGTGGTCTCGGACTCAGATCAACCGCCGAGAGATGAGACGTAAGTTTCAAAAGTTTGATTGAGGTTTTCATTCAAGACTTGATTTGATTTGAAACAGAAAAACACAATTCGTTGAAATGATGTCCAAATCGATGACAAACGAGGAGACAATAGAGTCATTGCAGAGCGAACTGACACAACTTAAACATAAAGTATTGATATTTTGATTAATTAATCGATTCTAAGTTCTAATTCTAATCACTGATTGACAGACAAATCGCTACTTAAGACTCAGAGAACTTATAACTCAGTACTCGAGTGATGCAACTCTTGTTGTGATGTAAGTCCTGATCACAATCTCAAACATCTTAAGACCTATTTTCCTTTTTCAGGACACTTCCGATTCCCCGCAAACAAGTGGTTTCGGCCACGGTTTACATGGCGTGGATCGAAATGCTGACCAAACAAATGCCTCCTTTTCTACTCATTCGCGGCAATCAATCAAATGTTTTGACATTTTATTGTTAATTATAGTCAAAGTCTTTCAATACATGTTTGTATAGCCATTAAAATCATAATTTCATTAAAATATATTTCATTACTTGAGTAAAGTCTTATTGATTTTTCCCAAAGGGGTTTTCGGTAATTCCTTGAGCAAAGTCACGCCTCCACGAAGTTTCTTGTAGTGGTTAACCATTCCATCGATGTATTTGACAATTGATTCTTCGCTCATCTTTTTATTTTGTTTCAAAACTACGAAAGCTTTGGGAACTTCGCCGTAATAGTGATGTTGAACACCGACGACCGCGGCCTCAGAGATGTGGTCGTGGGTTAACAACAGATACTCCAATTCCGAGGGAAGGACTACAACGCTCTCGACTTTAATGATCTGTTTATATCTGTCCATAATATACAACAATTCTTGTTCGTCATAATAGCCGGCATCACCACTCCTAAGGAAGCCGTGGCTGTCGTAAGTTTCGGCGTTCTTGTCGGCTAAGTTAAGATATCCTGGAGTTTCCTGAAGACTCCTTATAAGCACTTCTCCGACCTGATTCGGACCCAATATTTGTCCGTTCATTGGATCGACAATTTTGATCTCAGAGTCGGGAACACACCACCCGACAGACTTCTTGTGTTCGGCGGCTTTACTGCGCCAGACTTGAGTACAAAACCCGACTTCAGTCATACCATAGCCTTAAATGAGAGAAAGGGTTGAGTGAATTATCATTTAGTGCCAAGACTCAGACCCTGACGGAAGTATTTCAACTTCAGATTATCAGTCACTTTCTCTGCCAACCCGTCGGGCAGTGGAGAACCGGCACAAATGATCTCTTCTAACGAAGAAATATTTCTTTTGGAAACTTCAGCGTTGGCTAAATATATGACATAAGAGGGCACAAGAAATGCGCTCGTGATCTAAAAATCAATCGCTCGGTTAAACTATGGTCTGTAGAAATATTCATACCTTGTATTTTTCAATGTAATTAACAAACTTATTGCCTTCGAATCCCGGCATAATGGCCGCTACGGCTCCCGAAGCGATCGAATGCAAGAGGAATGTATAACCTCCGGAGTGAGCGAATGTGTTCTGACACGAGTGGACACTCTTCTCCGTCAAACCCCATAACTCTTTGTGTTGGAATTGAATCGTTAGGTTCAATGAGTTCTTATGGGTTCTGATTATCGGTTTCGGTCGTCCAGTGCTTCCGCTGGAGAGCAGAAGAGCTGCGATGTCTTTATGACAGTCGACCCGAACCGGCAAATCGTAATTGCACTTCGATTTGTTGTAATCATATAATTGAAAAAACGATATAATATTGGATTCTGTATTCCATTCGTTAGAAATCAGTATTATTTTCTGTAAATTAATTGTTTAGTCTTTTGTGGTCAGTGAGGGATCAGTTTTGAAGTTAACCTCAATTTGTGACAAATTATTGGCAATCCTTTTGATTTCATTCAAGTTATTCTTAGTGCAGATCATATACTTAGCGCCCGTGTCTTCCACGGCATTGAAGACCTCGCCTGAGATTGAAAATTCGAAAATTATATCTTATATGAAATTTGAAACCAAAACTTACGATAAGAACTGTGTTCACTGCAGGCCGTGAAGACCCCGCCGGCGGCGATCACTCCCAAGAGAGCGATCGCATAGTAATCACTGTTAGGACACACAAAACAAACGACTTCTCTCTTCTTTAGTCCCAACTCTATAAAAGCTGCGCCAATGTTGAGGATTCGGTGCTGAAGCTGTTCGCTTGTGTGCCGTCGACCCGACGGACAGTCCAACTATTGTTCGGAAAATCTATGAAATAAATATAATACCAATTGATATGACGAACCAAAACATTCTTCTTTGGGTCCAATTGACGCAATTTATCTAATATATACTTTGCTATCGATACCTCTGGGAACGGGAGGACCGGAATCTGGGACTTCAATATTCTAGCACTCATTGCAAACAATTTCTTCGAATTGATCCTAAGATTTGTGAAAATTATTTTTTATAATGAAATGATATCCAAATTGTTTGACACGAATTTGATATTTGAAGGCAAACACTGATTGTAAATCAAAAGACTCTTTCATTACAAACAAAATAAATGGTTAAACACTTTATCGAAACATAAGATGAGGTCTAATGTCTAACTCTAATCAATCAGCAAAATAATGATTAGTTTATGATTTGAATTGTAATGGGTTTAGGATTTGAATATCGATTGAGGAAATTACCGAAACTATTGGGTCTTAAGAATAAGTTATTTCACATTTTATTCAAACTTAAAAGCGAAAAGAAGTTTACAAATATTTGACAAACACTTAAAGACGGATCGAATACATTGAATACATATTCTTAAGAATATCAACAAAATCTATATTTTATAAAATTCTAGAGATATTCTCAATGTTTCTCAAAAGAAATATTATTCTAATACTGGAAAACTTGAAAAAAAACTTTACGATAATATTAAAAGACGTAAAACATTTGATTAGACAATAATTCCGGGAATCAGTTGATTGAATGCATTGTTTGAACGATCGATCAAAGGGTTAATACATTTGATTCAAAAATATATTGATTTAATTACAAATTTGAGACAATGAGTGATAAGAAGAAGCTTTGGGATCAACAGAGGGGTGAAAGGGAGACCATTCGAAAAGAGTTTCTGCAAAAGTTGCAAACTTTGAGGGAAGAGATCCAGAGGAAGGAGTTTGAAATCGATTCCGAGAGTCAAAGACAGATCGATAGCGAACTCAAGTTCTCTAAACTTAATTTTCAGCACAAACTCAAAGAAGAATTGGAATTATTTAAATCGAAAGAAAGAGAAATCGAAGACAAGTGTCGGACACAAGAACTGATCGAAAAGAGTAGACTTCGGGAAGACTTCGAGACTCGAATCAATAGGTTATACAATGACGAAGACGTCAAATGCAGTGATATTGAAGTGAAGACTAGATTGAAAGCAAGACATCAATTGACAGATCTTAGAGTCAATTATCGAAGAGAATTGGATTCAGCCATCGATGCGATGAACAAACAGATCATGGAATTGGAAGAGAAGCTGACGGGAAGGGAAAGGGATCTCTTGGACACCACTCCTTCTCCGACCACTCAGACGACCTCAACATCAAAGGCTTCTGAGAAACAAAGCCCTAAAGACAAACAGAAACTAACTCTTAAAGAACCCGATACTAGCACTTCCGAAGACGAGGTCCAAAGACCTACTGATCTGACTTTAGACAAGAAGAAAGATGGTAAAGATGGTAAAGATGGTAAAGGTCAAAAGGTTGATGCGAAGAAAAATCAGAAGAAAGACGACAAAAAGAAGATTGATCCAAAGAAAGACCCGACCAAACCCTGGACTAATATGAACAAGTTTAATGGCTGATAATAACCTCGGAAGACAACAAACTACTCGATGACAAACAATCTCTTTATTTTGTCATAATTTGTCGAATAAATCGTCAAATTTTATAAAATATATTCTTTTATTTGACTCTTATTTCAAACATTTTATATTTGAACTAATTATTAATTATGGAAAGCGAATGTTGTGTCCAAAGGGGTGATACCCGTGATTGACAGCAAATCAATTGATAGACGAACTCTTGGAATATCTTATAGACAATTCACTCGATATGTTCCAGAGATAGACAGCAATGAGTCCGGCAAATGTAATGAAGACAATTATCATCGCCAAGAAGAGAATCATCCAAATGGTGAGACCATCCGAAGTCTCGTCTTCAGCTCTTATTAGTCCACAAAAAGTCAAAGAAATAAAGACCGAGATGTTTGGGCTAATAGTCATTTTAGTCGAGAAAACGAGAAACGAAAATCCCGTTTGATTGATGGGAGAAAAGAGTAATTAACCCATTGTTACTCATCTCACGCATTGACCACTATTTGTTTAAAATGCTCGCTCTTTATATCAATTGATTCCTTTCTAACCGCTGAAGAAATGGATGAAATATTTGACTTAAAGACTGATTTATTGTCCAAAGACTTTGATCTTTTGTGCAATAGTCGAGATCGAATCGATTATATCTTTGCAAAATTGGGATCAGTTGAAGATCTTCGCACAAAATTTGCGGAATTCGTGTCAAACCTCAAGAATAAGAACAATAAATCGTCTGAAAAATCGAAATCTTATCGACAAAAGGGAAACCTATACTTCAACCGAAAGATCTTCGAATACGCCCTTTACTACTACAACCTGTCGGTCCTCTACGCGCCATATCCTTCCGAATCGGGTCCGGACATCGACAACGACTTGGCCTATGCCTATACCTCCCGATCGCTGGCCCTCTCGGAGCTGAAGGCCTATGAAAATGCTTTGTTTGATATCAATTGTGCGCTAAATATATCAGAATTTTTGATGAAATTCGACGAAAAGTTACAATTAATGATTCATAAAGTGAATTGTTTGCGTCAACTCAAGAGATATGAGACCGCGATTGTGGTCACCACTGCTATCATTCAATTGATACCTTGTCTGCCGATCTTCAACGATGTCGTCAAACGTATTCTTCACATGAGAGATGAGATCCAAGAATTTCAAGAGAGAGGCAAAGATTCTGAAGATATGGACTGTACTTCTGAATCACAAGATTCCGAGATTAGAGATGACAAGACTGGGAACGACTTGGATCTGATAGAAGAGTATTTGAATGATATCGACACTTATCGCAGTCCGGATCTGAAACTCTGTCAAAATGGAGAAAAGGGCCGACACTTTGTGGCCGTCAAAGACATTCCAAAAGGAAAAGTCATTGGTGTAGAGAAGTCTATCGCCGGCGTTATCTTCAAAGACTTCCATTTGACTCACTGTCAGAACTGCTTCAGAAATATCGGATACAAGTGGTGGCCGTGCAGACAGTGTCGGAATGTGGTCTTTTGCAGCGAAGAATGTCTTAAGAGCGCTAATTATCACTCGCGTGAGTGCGGATTCATTGACGCGATTCAAAGTATAGGTCCATCACATCATATTCTCTACCGAATCATTCAATTGGTCGGTCCTCAAGATATCATCACTTTGTGGAAGCGGAACAAAATGTCAACGGAAGATATGGACAGCAATGAAGCGATTTATCGCAAGTTCTCGGATCTGATTGACCACAAAGACCAATACGAACGCAAAACAAAAGTGATATCTATTTGCAAATCCATTCAAATGGCTTTACTTTTGAATACTTTCCAAGACTTTAAATCATTCTTCGATACAATCGATAATCTCAAAGACTTTGTGGTCGTTTTGGACGAAAGTAACTTCAAAGTGATGACCAATGCCTTCGGTGTCTATGAATTTCGGAACAATGGTCGGGCCTTTAGAGGAGGACATATCGGGAATGCCATTGCTTTGGACTCTTCGTTCTTCAACCATAGCTGTTCTCCTAATACAAACTGGATTTTCAATGGAAGTCACGTCACGTTCGCCACTAACCAAGAGATTAAAAGTGGCGAAGAAGTGACCATTTCTTATGGGCCTCTCAGTAATAGAATGGCTTTTAAAGAAAGACAACATCTTCTGAAGAAGAGGTACTTCTTTGAGTGCAAATGTGGTGAATGTGTCAAACAATCCATATCTTCTAATACTTGTGTTAACACAACTGATGTTTGATTTGTTTTTTAATCGTTTTAATTGATCTAAAATTGTCTTTTGTTTCAAATACTTTATAATTAAAAATCTGTTTTAATAAAACATAAAGTTTTCGCAATTTATAACGTTTTAATAAAATTAGTTTATTATAACCATCTGTTGGCCAATGAAATGGAATCAAAGAAATAACTCTATTGTCATAAAAGTGGGTTTATATTGATTCAAAATTTCCGATGTCTTATATCGTGGTATTATCTGCTCTTTTAATAGCTGTTTCATTCATTTATCGGTAAATCTCTCACAAAAAGTAACCAAAATTCTAATCTCAAAACCAAAATGAAAGGTATTTGAATCGAAACTGTGATTATTGGGCAAAAAGAGGAGTCAAAGGTCCGAAACCGTGGCCATTGGCCGGAAATCTTCTGATGGTTCGATTCCGTCCAATGAATTCGATTGAGTTGGAAATGACCGAAAAGTTTGGAAAGATTTATGGGTATGTTTGCGATCTCGAAATGACCGCTCAATTATTCTTTGATATCGAAGAATATTCTCCGCAACACAACCCGTCCTAACAGTGAACGATCCCGAACTGATTAAATTGATTTTGGTTAAGGACTTCCATGTATTCCAAAATCGAAGACCATTTAATACTTCCCACGAAATTCTCGATAAAACAATGTTATATTCGAGAGACGAAGAGTGGAAGCGATTGCGATCGATAGCCTCCGGTGTCTTCACTGGAGCTAAACTCAAGAAACTAATGCCTTTTATAACTGAATGCGTGGAAGACTTTTGTAAATCACTCGATAAATGTGTGAAAAAGCAAAAAGATATAGATTTGAAGCATTTGTGCGGAAGTTATACCATGGATGTGATCGCAAGATGTGGTTTCGCCACTAAAATCAATGCCTACGACGATAGAAACAATCCATTCCTCAGGAGTGTAATGACTATAATGAGGCCGACTTTCTTAAAACTCTTGGCATTTTTTATTTTTCCCAAATTCTTATTGAATTTATTCAATATTAAGACAATGTTAGACAATAAGTCGAATCAATTCTTATTTGACTTAAGTCGAGAACTTCTGAATAAACGGCGAAAAAATAATGAGTTTCACAACGATTTGCTTCAGTTATTGATGGATACGGAGAGAGACACCAAGTGGTCAGTCGGTGTCACTCAACCGCAGAATCAAATCAAAGGTCAGTTGAAAACCATTTGCGAAGAGCTATAAAAAGATTTATAACTTGATATACAGATTCTTCTTCTTTGGAGACTCAGAGCACTAAACTGACCGACACTGAGATAATAGCTCAGTCGTGGCTCTTCTTATTAGCCGGTTATGAGACCACTTCTACGGGACTGATTTTTTGCTTATATGAATTGGCGCTCAACCCAGACGTTCAGCAAACACTTTATGACGAGTTGCAGACAGTTATCGACCAAAAAGATCGGTTTGATTTCGAAGAGTTATGGAAACTGCCATATCTTGAGGCAGTCATAAACGAAAGTTTACGTCTTTACCCACCGTTCATGAGAGTTGAGAGAGAGGTCAGACAGGACTATGAGTTGGGCCACACAGGGATCAGACTGACTGCCGGCCAACTCATCCATATCTCTATATACGCGGTTCACCACAACCCAGAGTTCTTTCCAGAACCTGAAAAGTTCGACCCAAACAGGTTTATGCCCGAGAATAAAGACCACATCATTCCATACTCTTATATCCCGTTCGCCGCCGGCCCTCGCAATTGCATCGCAAGCCGTTTGGCTCTAATGGAGATGAAGGCGTGTGTGGCCCGAGTGGTCACCCGATTCCGATTGACTGTCAATCCCCGAACGCATATTCCGCCCAAATTCTTGCGGTTAACACATGTCTGTTCTTCCGAACCCTTATTGATAAGTATGACCGAGAGATAGAATTTTGTCATATCATCATTGATTATATGATAGTCTTTTTGAAATCTTGCTATTTTTAGAAATTGCTTACTCCAAAAGTTGAATCGCTATTCATTTAAAATATCTTTTATTGAATTTGAGCCAAATTGCAAAATAGACCAAAATTACTGTCAGAAATAGTGATTTGTAATATCCATTTGTTAATCTTGATAACGATAATGTTGTTAGTGATGATCCATTTGATCTCTACTTTAATCACTAATTTTGATGTCATTTATTGCAATTTATAAATCAAAGTTGAAATAAAAGTGCATTTTATGATCAAATTGTTGTCCATTTATTGCACTTAAAATAAATTAAAATCCGATTCAAATGAAATGAAAATGACTTTAATTTATGGCATAATTTTGTTTTTATTATTCAATTGTTATTTCAGTTTAAATAACTCAGAGTTTTGCAGAAAATCCAATAAATGATTGACTCGTTTTGTCATAAATATAAGACAAATATTGTCCAAAAAGACGAGTCATTTAAATAACAATTGGATTAGTTTTGGGAATCGTTTCGTCTTTCACTTCAATGACAGTAAATATATATAAATTAAATACAATTGAAGGAAGAATTACTTCGTTATAACACTTGGTTTTAAATGTTTAAAAATAATTAGATATCAAACGAATGAGAAAAAAGTAATTTAATATCAATAAAAATTTTGAAAAAAAATCCAGAATTGCTTTGAATTTGCATATAATTTATGGCAAATAATATAAAGGTTTGGGCAAAAGGGGAAAAAGGATGAAAAGAAAGCACACTTTAATCGTTTGGCAATTTTGTAGATTTCGTCTAAAATTCAATAACTAATTGCATTATACCCTATGATAAATCTGTAAACAAGGAAAACATATAATTAGCACAAAATAGTTAAAGAGATCTCATTGTCTTGACTTACAGCTAGGAATAGAACCGTTTTCGAACCGCTTCTGGATCTGGTCGTAAGTGAATTTGACGAAAGTATCGTATTGTTCTGAAAATGGACAGACATTAGGACCCAAACAATACCCAAACAAGAGGTCTAAATACCGGCTAATTTAGTGCTGAGGACGTCATCGTATTCCTGCCTTATCTGAGTCTCGCGTTCTTTGAGAATGCGTTCGCATATGAGGCCCACCTGACGGAAGGTGAAGAGGGGAGCGTCCCGTCGGGACGGCGACAACAGACCCAGCGATGTAGAGCTCAGACTCGATTGCATTTCATGTGGCGGTGAAGAGAAACCACTATAGAAAGTACGGGTTAGCGAATCGCTATCTATGAGAGAGACCTACTCTTGTGAACTAGTGGTGGGCGACGGCGGATGTCCTCCGAGTGATAGATCATTGGAAGCGCTGGGCGTCGACGAAGATGTTTGAGTCACAGTTTGGAGTTTCTTGCGATTGTAGAGTCGGCGCATCTCTTCCCGAATACTGACCGCTATTTCTTCTGCAAATCGATTCAATTGATTAAAACGATAAATCAATTAATCAATACTTAAGGCAAACAATGGTAGACATTGATCACCAATTCATTAGATAAGACAAACAAAGACTTAAATGGAAAGCATTTTTAACTAAAATTAAGCAAAAATTTGTAAATCAAGGTCTAAATGAGCGACAATTGTGAGGACAGGAAAGGGTAGGGAAGGCATACCTGAAGACAATTTTGGGTGGACTTCACTGAAATGTGAACTTTCTTTTGGTATTTGTGGGCTCATTATCGCCGAAAGACATCTTCTCTTTGCTGGTCTCGGGTGATGTCCGAAAGTATGAGCCGAGTCCTTGTGTCCAGTGCTGTGCGCCGACGGCGGAGACATTGAAGGGTCGGACCACTCAAGCGGTCGCTTCAGTGTAGCGCAAGCCATGACTCGAGATCTGAGTAGTGGTCAAAAGTGGTCACCGAATAAGACTTTGAGTGATCACTGTTTTGATGATGTCTTTGACTTTGAATTTGATCAATAGGTGAAAGGTCTTTGAGAAGAGTTTTGTTGGTGACTAACGATTGCCAATGAATTTGAATTTTAAAATACGTTTGGTTTGAAGTCTATTAGTGTTTAGTTTGAGTGTTATTTAAACAACAATCAGATAATCGGTTCAATCGTTAGTCTAATACTCGGTTTGAGGTCTTTTGAGGTCTACGAGTGGTTAGCGTTGGACTCAAACGACTCAATACTCTCGTTGTCTCTCGTCGTACGACTCCTTAGGATCGCAACCAAAATGACTGACCGTTTGTTTACATTCACTGTTGACTCGCTTTGAGAGTAAAACACTGTTCAACCAAACATTCAATAAGACATCACTTTTGGTACCTTTTCATATCAAAACAACCGTTAGATCTTTCCACTCAAATGAGTCTTTTGCCGACTTTGAGAGCCAACGATAACTGACCTCCACTTAGGATCTGAGTCTCAAAAAGTGCCAAATATTCAGAAACTAGTTATAGATTTAATGTAGGGAAACAACAAAAAGCTTTAATTCGTTTGCAATATTTGAAGAGAGAGAGCGCTATCAGTGGAAAGCGTTTCAACCAATCAGAGGTCGATCACTATTGGAGTGACACAAACAAAACCCAAACTCTATTCCCATTTGGGTTTACATCAAATCCAGAGATGACGTCAATCGAGAAGTAATGCGAATCAATGGAAAAGTTTAGACGTATTTCGTAGAAAAGTCTCGACTCGTCTCGAAATCGTATCAATAGTTCATACGTTGAGTCAAATCAAAGTTCCTTTCATTCAATTCTCCATTTTGTGTGAAAAATATTTCTTTGAATTATAAATTAGAAGTGAATTGAAATTCAAAATTCAAACCACAATCAGTGGTCAGAAAAGTCATAAGCGATGGAACCACCGATTCAGTCAACTTCGGGCAGTCGGTCAGTGGACAGCTCACAGTTGGAGACAGTGATCGACAACTATAACCGAATTCGGTCTCAATTACCACAAAATCACGATTGGATGCAATCGTTCTTCGGTTTGATGAGAAGCGAGTGGACACGTCTTCGGTCATTCTATGCCCGACACAACCAGAAGTGGGCACTCGATTACGTGACCCCCGAAGAGTTGGCTAACGCGGGCTTCTTCTTCCTCAATGGCGATCGCGTTCAGTGCGCTTTCTGTAGAGGTATTGTCTCCAACTGGGAAAGGGGTGACCGACCACTCCAAGAACACGCCCGACACTTCCCTCGATGTCCTTTCATTATGGAAGAAGACGTCGGTAATCAACCCATAAGTGATGATCCCATTCGAGGTCATAAAAACCTGTTGACCTCCGGTCACGACGTCTGCGGAAATCTAAATCCCAGAGAAATGATGAGCACTATTGGTGTCGAGAATCGAAGCGATTCTTCGATTGATATAAAAGAATATGGGGTTCAACCACATCGCGGACCCAAACACGTCGACTACAAGTCAATTGACTCCCGAAAACGTTCTTTTATGACCAACGGGTGGGACCCTCGAGTGCCGGTCAGTATTGACTCTCTGGCCGAGGCCGGCATCTTCGCCACCGGTAAGTATTTACTGATCTCACTTACATCACAACTATATTCTTGGCATTCGAGCACATTTCCGAGAATATAGTATTACTACTTATCAACACTTTTTCATGAAATATGTTTTCATTGAAGGAATGGGTGATTACGTGAAGTGCTTCTACTGTGACGGAGGTCTCTGTAATTGGGAACTCGGAGACGACCCGTGGATCGAACACACGAAGTGGTTTCCCGACTGTCACTTCGTTCAGCTCAACAAAAGCCAGGCCTTCATCGAAGCCTGCAAGAAGTTGGCAGACAGTGAGCGCCAGAGACAGAACACTTCTGACTTGGAGTCAGACCCCGAGGTCTTCAGTAATATGGGCTCCGATGTCGAGGACGAAGACAACGATTCTCTTGGTATCAGAGCTGTAAATGAATGGATGAACTCTGAAAATGTCAAACAATTGATTGATTTGAATGCCTTCGATGTCGAAGTCATAAAATCTGTTTTGAACAGCCGTTGGAGAGAAACGAAACAACCCTTCTCTTCGTTTTCACAACTGTACGACTCGGTCTCGCAGTGGAGGAACCGACCCATTGTTCAATCGTAAGTATCAAATGACTTATGTCTTAAAACATTCTAATTATTTTGTTGTTCAGCTCCTTATCTGTGCCCACACACCACAGACAGATCAGTGAAGAGTTCAATTCAAGCAGTTCTAGTGATGAAGACGTTCCGATTCGCCGATTTGCCGATCTGTCGATCTGTCGATTTGCCTATCACTCGGGTTCGGATTTGCCGAGTTCTCAGCCATCACTCTCGTCCACTACATCCACATTGTCATCATCTCCCGAATCATCACAAGAAATGAAAGACGTATTATCCGGTGAACAAAATGTCAAACCGGAAGACAACAGATTGAGGTGTAAAATATGTTACGAACGGGAGATCGGAGTCGTATTCCTTCCGTGTGCTCATCAGTTGGCCTGTACTCAGTGCGCCGCGTGTGTCACCGACTGTCCCATCTGTCGAAAAGTGATTCTCGGAACTGTTCGCACATTTTTCTCATAGAAATAGCATTTATTCTAAATTCTTACTCTTTATACAATAAATTGCTTGTCTTAACTTGGATTAATGTTTTTCGATTTCAAAATAAATTTTATTGTGAATAGAGGTTTTATTATAAAATGCATAAACTCACGATTCATAAGCTTAAACTACCTTTTATTTATTTACTGATTGATTGAACCAATAATGAAATTTAGATCAAATCGCAAAACAAACTCAATTATGTTTTGTTTGCAATCATTTGTCCAGAATTACAGTCAATTAAAATAAGTAAAACTAACAATGAATTCAATGAACTCGCGCTTTGCGACCGAATTCGAAGTTTCATTCACCGAATACTTACTTCTCTTCAGTTATTTATTCAAAGTTAGTATTCGAGTCTCACTTTCGACGATTCTGTCCGCGAAGATCCCGATTCTAGTCTCAAATGTCAGTCAAAATATTTATTGCTTTAGTCTTATCACTCGTTTTGAGCTCTGATTGTGTTTTACTCAACCATTTGGTTGATCGCAATGAGAGCGAAGAGTGTCCGACCCTTTGTGATCACAACCTACGGATCGATGCCATCACAGGAATCAATTTGTCTCCGGAACTGCTTCTCGTGAGCGGCGAATGCGCTTTCATTGTGGATCCGACCAAACCCGCCAATAGGAATGACCAGAAGAGGCGCGGATTCAAACATTTGCTTCCTTTCTCTGACATTCAGGACATGTTCGCCATCGGCGACAAAACAGACATCGAGTTCGTCAGCGTTTATGTGAGTCAATGAAAACTTGAAACAAGTAATCAATGGCTTAATTGAAGGCCAGCGGAACTGTGGTCGAAGTGGTTGTGGCCAACGAGACCAATGTCGAGCGCAACTTCACCGGTTCCAATGTCTTCGAAGGACTTGATGTCGATTTAACGATTCCGATCGACGCGGCCTTCGCTTGGAGTGACAAACGAATTGTCTATTTGTTTCAGGGTTTGTCTCTTTTGCTTATCTTCTTCTTCATTAAACTTCTCTCGAAAAAGGTTCAAAATATTGGGCGTATTCGATGAACAAGGGCTGGAAACAGGGCGGACGACCTCTGGAGCCCTATCCGCGACCCATTAGTGACTTCGGGTTAAGTGAAGACCACCCGATCACCAGTGCGTTCACTGATTCGGCTAAAATCTATTTCCTTTCTTTGGATTTGGTGTACATTTTCGACATCTCTGGAGTCGATTCAAAGACCGGTGTATTCGAGGGAAGTCTGTCTCAGAAGTCTATCAAACTCAGAGATTTCTTGAGATGTGCGGCCATTTCGGGTGATTCCGAGCCTAAGGAATGGGAAGCCAGTAGTGGTGTAATGAAGTTCTTCGTCGACCTCTCGGAGTCCCTGAACAACAACATCGATACTATTTTTCTTGTGCTATCACTTCTTGTATTGAGTGCTTCGCTGGCGTTCCTCTTCTTTTCGGTGATTCGTTATTACGAAATCGTTGGTCACATCAGAGGCAAAGATCTTCCCAAATGAATCTCATTTCAGAATTTCATTTAAAATTGTTATTATATTTCAAATTCTATTCAATTCTATTCATCGATTAGTTTTAATTTTCTAAAATTGTCTTTCAATTAAATAAATTATTTCGGTTTTGAGTTGAGTTTAGAAAACGAATAACATTTCCAATCATTATTGGATTAAATAATTGATAAACGATTTAAAGATTTTCATTGAATTACTTTCTTTATTCGATAAA
>JAQGAJ010000012.1:0-33731 GCA_034689365.1 Liebstadia similis | reverse complement strand
TTTCACCTTTTGAACCATCTATGATAGTCCTGTTGGGGTCAAAGACGAAACGTCCCGCGAGAGGTATCACTCCTTTGAAATCTAAGCCATGATATCTTCGGGCAGTGACGGCATGTCTCCAATAGCCGCCGACGAACTGATTCACTCCATCGAGATATTGGTTCAAATCATTTGAATCGCAAGAATCGTTTAATTTTCTCATCGATGACATAATTTCCGTATCTTTTCCTTTAATCAATTGATTAACTCTACCGACCGCTTCCTGAAGAGTGAGTCCCTCTTTGACCAGAATCGGGAACGAGTGCTTCATTTGCCTCCAATTGCCGTCATTCTCGACAACTTCTTTACGGAATGTGTAATAATCATTAACAAGAATTATCTCTTCGGAGACCAAACGAATCAGTTCTTGAAGAGACGGGTCATTCCATTCTTTGTCCGACAGTTTAATATTCTTCGAATACTCTATGAATTGGAGCGCCATTTGGCCGCCGACTGAACCCAATCTGCAGACCAAAGATATGATTTTAATCTAATTAATATCTAATTGAAAATAGAAAATACCTGGCCTTCCAATAGGTGTCCCAATCGGGCAATTGGTTTCTGTCAGTTGTCCACTGACTCTCTTCAACATTACCTTCGATGTAATCTTTTATCATTTTAATGGATCTCTCGGTTTGAGTCGGAGTGTAATCGAAATAGATTTCCCTTAAGATCTGAATGACAGCCCTAACAAACTCCGGCCAACCGGTCATATCCGGGCACTCATTAGTGTCTCTCAAACTGTCCAAAGCGTAAGTCATTTGATCCCAAAAGGGCTTCACTTGAATTTCTTGGTCCTTCTGTTCGACACACATATCGTGATAGTCATCGCAAATGAAGAAAATAAGTGACCATTTCATCAACTTCTCGATGCGATGCCAGTCCGCGCTCGGGTAAGTGACCGCAGAAAAGAGACCGCAGTCACTCTTCCGGATAGAATTTCGATATCTATCGAGTCTACCCATTGGTCCGCTGTTGTCGACCGCCCATTGACTACAATACCTGTCCATCCATTCCGAATAATTGCGGTTAATGTCGACTTTGAACGGAGAAACATATTTCGGATACACGAAAGTCAGTTCTTCGCGAGTCTGGCCTTCAGTTCTTTGTTGGCATAAATAGCGACAGAACTGAAACACAATTAATTGAATGCAATCGAGTGAACAACAAATACCTTAAACTTTTTAGTGAATCGCAAAGTATTTTTCGTTAAATTTAAATTCATTTTATTATTTTTACTTTCAATTTGTGATTCAATTGAAAAATGGTTTATAACTCCAAATATTTGAGAAGTGGTTAAGTTTGAAGTTTTAACAGATTTGTGAGTATTATGTCATTCGACAAATCAGTGATCATTTCCTACTTCGACAATGTTATCTCAAAATGCAAATTACTTCAAATCTTTTTGAAATTTACCGAAATTCCTGCCAAAGTTTAAATCTCAATGAGATTTGTTCTCATAAATGATATTTCCATTTGAATTGAATTTATAAAGTTTTGTTACATCTGTTAATTTGGATAATTATTCGATACCACTTGCGATTCCCTCTATGGCAGAGTCTATGCCACAAAAGTTGTCTTCAATTTATTTCTATCATACACTCAACCATTTAATAAGTGATCGTTTTCAATCTCGAAAGTTCGAGCGATGATCTTTTTAAACCTAAGTTTATTATGTTTCATAGTGGTAATTTATGCCGCTGTAGATTTGGCACCGAAACCAGATTTGACAAAAATGGTAGACTTGGCTGACGTTATTGAAAAAGACATGAAAGCGAATCCTTATCTTTACGACGATCTCGGAATACCCGATGACATAGACTGGCATAACCTCAACCTCAGGACTTGGAATGGGCCGGAAATCAAAGACCAAAAATTGATCGATAATTTGCCCGAAATGGATAACACAGTGATCGACAGCAGTGATAATGACCGCGAGTATCCTAAACTAGAACTTTGATCAAATGATTTATCAGATTCTGTGGTTTTGTAAATATAAGCGTTTTATAATCACTCAAAGCATACGTGGATTTAAACAAATTTGAATTAATAAAAATCATTTTTAAAAAGTGATTCATTTCTCGTTTATTCAAACATTTGTGACATTCATTATTCAATTCATAACTGAATATCAATTGAATTTAATAGCAATGAAACTCTTTTTGTCAACTTTGATAATAACTATGTGTTTAGGAAATGGTTTTAATGGCTTTGAACTGAATGTCTCGCAAATTGTGAAAAATGTTGAAAATCAGATTAAAGATAATCCTTATTTGACAAAGAATAAAGGTGATTCGGTGATTCTTGCTTTCATTCAACATTCTAACCATAATTATTTGATTTCTTCTGAAGAGGTTCTCCAAGAAGTGGCCCAAAAGTTGATTGATTTGATTCCAAAGTATTTATTCAATGAAACCGATGAAAACACAGATCACGAGGAGGAACATATTGATGCTGAAGAAGTCAATGACCATTCAACTGACAAGATTGAATTCTGATTATTTTAGTATTTAAGGTCAATTCTTAGAATAGAAACAATGTTGAATTGAAATTAATAAATCATTTGAAATCTGCGCCAATCATCCTATTCTTACCCCTACTGTCCGTTTGCACCCAAACATCGACGTCAAGGCTTTCCTCATAGAGGGAGCACTGGCTCTGCAATTAGGGAACGATTCTATGGAAACCAACCATTTTTGCACTGAATTTGAATGAACAGAATCTATAGATTTATAACAAAACGTTTATTTTTCAATCAAAGAATAATTGAATCATTTATTAGTGAAGATTATATTGAATATAAGAACTGCTCTGAACTGTATTTATTGGATTGAAATAAAACATATTTTTGAAGTTTAATTACTTTTTTGTGTAAATGTCAAAACTCTGGAGAAAACAAAGTGTTTATAATCAGCAAAAGAGTAAAATTGAAATAAATCAATAAAACTAGTTATTCATCGCAGTTATCAAAAAATATTGATTGCAATTCGAGGCCAAGTTTGTCAAAAAGGTTTTATAATCTCTCGGTTGAAAACTATTGACATTTAGGAACTATTAATTAGTTTTTATTTGTTTTAAAGATAATCGAATCGATATTTTTGTGACATTTGATTATATCAAGTATTTTGATTATGAAGGGGTCGATAAAATAATAATAATAATAAAGAATATTCATTAATTATAAGGAATACTATTAGGGTTTCAATCAAAGTTGACGGCATTCACAGCGGGCGAGTTTAGGGCTCCGCCATCGGCAACAAAGTTGATTCCAGTGAACCAATTTGCTTCGTCAGATGCCAAGAACATTATTGCGTTGGCGATATCGCTCGGTTCCCCTCCCCGTCCCGCGGGATAGTTCTTTCCGTGAGCCTCGACCAGTTTGGAGAAGCTCTGGGCGTCGAGACCAAGAGATGCACCGAAGTTGGTTCGGACACCGGCCGGACTGGAAGTTATGGGTTTGGGTTAGTCTTGAAATCAACGAATTTGTCGAATCGACTCACTTAATAACATTCACTCGAATTCTTTTCGGCCCTAATTCCAGAGCTGCCACTCGGGTGAACATATCCAGAGCCGATTTGGCCATACAATAGGTACCCATTGTGGGAAACTTGAAGAAGAATTTCAATTATAGTCACGATTACCACAATCAGAGGGAAGACATACCGGCTTAAGACCCGCTAAACTCGAAATATTGATAACATTTCCTTTTGTTTTTTCCAAATGTTTGACCGAAAGATGAGTTAAATAGACGACTGATCTGACGTTAAGATTAATCATTTTGTCGAAGTTCTCCAGAATATTCTCGTCTTCGATTCTCTGGTCATTGTGCTTAGAGTGGATGGGGATCGGGATAGGGATCGGGAGCCGAGTAGTGGCCCAAAGAGAAGCACTTGTGGTCATAAAAATAATATCGTTCTGAATGATTGGCGCGTTCTTTGAGTCCAGTCTTCAGTTTAATAATAGTTTGTCTGAAAATTGTGTGTTTTGTATGCAATGTTTGGCGTTATGGTAGAGATGAGGCAAAACTCAACACAAAAACGTATAAATAGAGTTCATTGAGAGCCTGGTATACAATCGAAACTCAGTCCGCAATGAATTGTGTCCAACACTCGAACCAAATATTGTAATAGAGTTTGTGTTATGTGTTATGGGTTTTGAGTTAACGTTTTCTCTTTGTATGTCAAGTGTGTTATACACTCGACTCGAGTCTAAGTCTCGAGTCTATGCCCACTGAATATGTTATACAAATTCTTACATCAAATAATAAAATATATCGAAAGCCAATTCGACTCAACAGACAAATGCAATTTGCGTTCAGACCAGACATGCATTCCATTAGTGTCACGACATGTGCCCACAGAGTGGCCCACAATTTGATACACTTTTCACTGCTTTTAAATAATTGTTCCCCGAATTCACTTCTAATGGAATAATCTCGGGATTAATTGTTTTGGTCATAAGCCCGGACTGACTGACGGGTGACCACTGTCTGGGTAGCGCTCAACCAAACCAAAGGCCACTTATTGGCCCCTATTTAGCGATTCTGGTCGCGCACAGACAGTAGTGAAGAGAACAGCACTCTATGTAATGCAGGAACTGTTAAACTGTTCCATAGTTTGCTTATAGGACTCAGTAATTGCCACTTTCTAGTCGACACTTCTAACACTTCCAACAGTTATGATGTATATCTTGCGAAGAGTGCGAAACCCAACACAAAAGGGCGACAAAATTGCATTAAATGCCAGAATTAGATGATAAGTAAATACAGACGTTTTGAGCGATGTCTGCACTCACTTCACAAAACTCATAAATATTAATAACAAAACGAGAATTTTCACCGAATATTCTCATAAAAGAGAATATTCTTTACCATTAAGTCAGCGCTAATTTAATATTTAAAAGAATATATATTTTTATAGTTTATATAAGAATTTTGAGCCAATCTTAAAGTGAAATATAGTTAAGTATGGATGCGATAAATAGTCTGAATCTGGAATTAATAGAATTCGTCTGAAATGAATGTTTAAAATACTTTGGAGTCAATCGATAATCAGATCTGCAGAGAAGGCGAACACGAATTGGCAGACAAGAGAATGAGAAAACGGTTGTTCAACAAAATGGTTGAGCTCTTGAATAAACATATTATAAGGCGATAAACAATTTTTTACTCAAAACTGCAGACAATTTATTATAACTTAAAGAAATAATAATTTCTTTTGCGCTGAGAATTACATTGAAATAGTGAGCAAAACGACAAAACTCAGCAAAACTTCACTAATTTAATGGTTTAAATAAAATTTTATTTTCGTATTAAATTCAATGCATAATAGAGTGGCGAACAAAAGGTCTGACAATTGGATTGCAGTTTCAATTTAGTTCAAATCCTCGGCTCCAGAAACGGCTCAACCATTACAACAACACTGAGAACTCAGTACTGATAGAGAGGGTTAGGATAGGGAAGAGAAGAGACGACCAGTTTTAAAGAGATAATGGGATGAGAGGGAGGAATGAGAGGATAGGATGAGAACGAAAGGGCTATCAAATGAATAATCTTAAAGCCAACGAAACAATGACTCAAATAAAACAATGGTTTCGCACATAATGTCAGCCAAATCGCGACATAAAAAGCGAAACATTTCTACGATTCGTGAAATCGCAGACTAACTAACGATAAGAGAGGAGAAGAAAAATTAATACCAATTAATAGGAATGAAAACAAAAGCTGAGCGCAAATGAGTGAACAAACATTGGATTCTGTTTTTGTTTTGTTGTTTGGCTCTCAGTTCTGATTCGAGCCAATACTTATCGGTTCTATCTTTAATGGTCCGTCAAAGGGCTGAACCGATTCGCTTGCGATTCATTTCTATTTGTTGTCAACTTTTTTCACCAATAATTTAATCAATTTCTCACATCTCGTTAGAGATATTATTATAACGAACACAAATTCTTTGAACCGAAGACCAAAACATTTGAAAAATATATTATGAAATCGAGTTTTGCCGCTATTTTTGTTATCGATAACTCAAAATCTATGCAATCGTTTGATTGTTTTAGAAGAGGAGGAAAGGCATGAAATGGTGAAAATATTATTATAGAAACAAATTTCCTAAACCGTTAAGCGATCGTTAGAGAGAGGGCTGACTCGGGCTTGACTTCAGAGACAAATTTACATTTATTAAACTGAGCGAAGGGGCAAACAAGTGGTGTAAAACTTGCGGCTAATGTCGAGACGAAGAAGAACTGAGACTATCAGATGTTTTTGCATTGGTTTGCAATCCATTTAATGATGAATTAACATATTCATAGATATTCAGCTCTGGAATGGAAGGGAAGGCAAGAGAACCGCCGAACTCTGCAATTGTTGTCTAATGTAAAGGTTGTCAGCCCTCAGGTATCGAAGATATAATGGAAAAGCGGGCAAAAGAGTCAAATGATTCAAATGAATACCAATTATGTGGAGGTCTTCAAGCGTTCAAAAGTGTTAAGGCTATTGGTCTCAACATATATGGGAAATATTGAATCGCAAAAAATCATGTTTAGAGTCAGGAAATGGTTATTAGAATTTTGAATTTCAAATACAGATTTCAATATATCACGAAAATTCAAATTTCAAAATTCGTATGTCTTGTAAGCAAAAAGTGAATTATGCTTTTCAACCAAATGCTTATTGCAATTCACGGCTCGAAACTAAACGAGATTACGACCGATGTGTGAGATAAGGGCTCAGTCGAGAACCCAATAAGACTACGATTTGCCATTGGATGCGAACATCAATTTGTTTGGTCGAAGACTCGGCACACGATTTAGTGTCGATCCAAATGAAAACTGACGACACAACTAATTGGGATATCTCAACCTTTTTCGCAACCAAAATAGAGGCTCAGCTAATAAATGACTATTGAAATGATGGGTTTGGAGGTACAGAGGGATAAAACCATTTTGAATTTGTATTTCGCAATCATAATAAAAGTTAAATATACTTTTGAGTATTCCTCTAATTAAATGAAAAAAACAAATGGAAAGGGAGTTCTGGTCGACAACAGATGTGATGATACTCTTGGTTTGAATCGATCGATAATCTGGTCCTCTCAGCACTCAATGTCGTGAAAGAACCAAATATTTTATTTTATTTTTAAATCTATTCTTAGATTAGAATTTAGAATAAAATAAAATTCATTATTGGTTCTGATTCTGGACTCAGTTTTTGATTAATGACTAAGAATGAGATGAAATACAAATAATTTTAATTAAAATTTCAAACATAGAGTCGGAAACGACTCAAAGAAGAAGACGATGAGAGACAAGGAATGGTAAGATCGGAGCCAAGAGATAATTGAGTCCGCGATAAAAACAACAAAAAGTACATACATTTGTATATTGTTTTGAGGCTTATATTTAATCAAATAAATTGCAAGAATTCGAGTCAAGCAATAAGAGAGAGACTGAGAGGAAAAGGAGAGAAAGAAAATACTAGTAAAGCATAAAATCAGGAATTAAGTGATTTTCTGATTTAACGTCCAAACACTCGACAAAACACTATAAGTGAACAAATCATTGAATTACTGGTCGACAGGCCTTTCACTGACCGATCGTTTTGACGAATAAGCAGTTTATATATCAAAGAGTATTAATGGAAAGTAAATGAATGGATGAATGAAAATGTTGGCCAAAATTGTTGAATTGGTGTCCAGAGAACAGGTATTTTCACATTTCATTCATAAGACAAGTCATATATGCGCTAAAGTAAGAGAGGAATTGAGGAAAATTGAAAATCTCACGATATTTTTACGACCATTCATATGAAAAGTTAAGACATTAGTGGCCAAAAGGGAATCATTTCCACCGGTTTTTCAAATCAAATTGAATTTAATATCGATTACTCGTTATTTCGTTTATTCGTTACAAATATTTTAATATATTTTTCTATTTTCTCTTAAAAATGCTTAGAAAACAAATGAATTTTCACATGACTTATGCCTATAAACAGATAGAGACTGACGTTTAGTTTTATTGCTTCAATTCACGAGCAAATGAGGGCTTAAATTGAAATAAAAATATCAAATTTTTAATATAAATCATGAAAAATCAATAAAATTAAATGAGGAAATGAAAAATTTGATATCAGGAGTACTTTTCAAATGAAAACTTCCTTACGATTTGGAGACTATAAAGAAAATACCGATTCGTAACAGAGTCTCAAATTAAAAGAAAGAAAGAGACAAACATTTGGCTCTAAAACAATTGGCAAACGATTCCAAAGAAAAATTAAACTCAAGAGTATTTGTTGATTGGCTTTAAAACTAATGGTTGGCAGAAATGAAAAATGATGGCCGAGATTAAGACCGAATGACCGACGAGTGATAACGAGTAGATCAGAGCAGAAAAAAACACAAATAGTTTCAATACTTTTCCCGTTTTGAAGAGATAATAATTTACAAACAAATAATTGACCCAATAGCAATTTACAATTCAGTCATATTTCCCCTTTTTGAAAATACAACAGGGTTTTATGAATGACCATGATAGCCATTAGTAGCAGATACGTCAGGTTAGCTCGAATATCAAATGTAAAAAACTTGTCAATTGAAAACTGATTAGTAATCCTAATCCTTTGAATTGAAATTGACATCAATTATGGACTGTTTTAAAGCCGAAATTCCATTCAGTAAAACGTATTAAACGTGTTTTCCTTAAACCAGAGCTCATAAACACTGCCGACCGTGCGATAGGAAAACACAAATTGATTAAAAATAATCAAATAAGAGTCAAATAACAGGAAAAGCAAATCAAATCTAATATTAGACGAGACTTATTGTCGGTGAAACTGAAAATTAGGTGAAATCTTGTAAATTAGATGATAATTTCATACAATTAGTGCCTTAAAAAAGAAGTTTTTCAAAGCGAAAGAAGAAATCAGAAGAGATTAATATCTAAATTGTTGTCATATATAATGAGAGGCGAAAATTTGTTTCGAGAGACTAACCATGTTTTCTGATATGAAAGGCATAGTTTGCGACACAACTAATAAGCGAAAAAACTTGTTATGCAATGAATTTTCTCATATATAAGTCTAATAAACAACTAATTCATTCGATTTTCAGCGCTTCGAAGCTCAACAAAAAATAATAATATGAGACCAGAGATAAGGTATTCGAGAACAGAGAGAACCACGGATTTTGAAACCGTGAGCTCATGCGAGAAATCAAATTATTTGAAAGTAGACTACAATTCATGGACACAATGACTCTGATATGACGGACAGAAACGATGAATGAAATAAAGCGAAGCATAAAATCACATAAAAATTGTTTGATATTAGACTTTCGAAGTATACTATCGTCAGTGAAAGGCAAACATTTTTCTAACATCGAGTATATAAATATTTTTGGTCCACAACTATGGCTTAAATTGAGTGCGAATCTAATGTTTGAAAATATATGATAAGCAGAGTTTGAGCTCAATGTGAACGACAGATCGCATATGAGAACCGCATAGAAGTATATATTGTCTGAGATTGTGCTCTCGGCAGTCGAACCGGGTCTGGACGGACGACATATGATTGCAATGGACTCACATTCCGGTCACTATTGGACGCAAAGCTGTTATCACTCAAGAGTTGTCTTCAGAGAGGAATTGAAAAAATATTTTCTCTGACGTTATATTTCTATTCAATTCTTATGAAATACAGAAAAAATACTTTTGAGGAATGTGTCGAACATGTGATGCGATTGGCTTTATTGCCAACGAAGAAGTTGAACATTGATATAGTTGTGGCAATCAATGGCTATTTGGACTCCGGGCTAGACATTGAAGACATGGACACATTGCAGATATTGGACTATCGCTGCATTCAATTCTATTCAATCTGTTGGCACTCTCTTTGAGTCCAAACACTTTTTGCTAAACTTTTCAATAATTATTATGAGAAACATCTGACGCCTCGAAATCAAAAATCAAAAGAATAGGCCGTCTCTTAAGATATACTCCGGCTATGAGTTATGTAACGCATATGTCTTAAGACAGAGATTTGTGAGACTCAACGAAATTTGGGGTCAATATAAACAAAGTCTAACACTTCATAAGAGCTGTTTGGCTGAGGAATGAGTGAGGGATGGGTTCACAGACCAGACCTTCGCTTAACGTCTAATCAAATGAATTATATTTCATTCGGACTTTTGTTCGCTTTTATTAAATCTATTTGTGTTTAACAGAAAATGAAAACTATTTCACTCTTTTTGGTTGGAATCGATAATAACTTGAAATTTTTGAGTGAAACTCAAGGGAGGGTCGAGAGAGACAAAGAGAGATGAGGAGAGAGACAGAGAGAGCCGAAGAGAGATTGGAGTCAATTTCAAAAGTGGACTCAATTTAAACGACAGCCAAAAGAGTGGCGAAACAATAGAAAATAGTGAACATAAGGGATGTAATAAATAACAAAACATTGAAAAAAGACAAAACAGAGACAAAGAAATATAGAGTTTTATGATATTTCACGAAACGATTCGCTGAACGGATAATACTCTGGACTCAGAAAATGTTTGAAATCGATTCACTGCTTTTCATAATAGCATTCATTTTTCATTTTGCTATTTGAAAATTAACTCTAATATTGAGATTTAGTACAACATTAAAGTGAGGCTCAAAACTAGAGGCTCAGAGGGCACTGGAGAGGGACTGAAGGGAGGGATAGCTCTTCCAATATGAGGACCGACTACATTCAGATGCTGTGCCGACTCGGATGCCATCCATTTTAGTCTGAATCCCATTGAAACTATTGACTGAACTTTTCAAATGATCATTAAAAAGTTAAGTTAAAGCCAAAGCACAATCTCTTCTCACAAGAATAGCAATCTATAGCTCCAAAGTGTAGTTTAATTGCATGGCAACAAACACTCAGTTGGCTTGAGTTAGGCTCACACTGGGCTCAGACCATACCATACCATATGATCGCCAAATGCAATGATTTCGGACAGATTTTAGTCACATTTGATGTTTTTAAAGCTATTTAGTCAATAAATTATTGGCCAAATCATTAATAGAAGTTAATTAATGCATATAAGCATTGGATGAAAATGTTTTTCCAATAAAAACACAATTTATTCCACAAGTGTTTCGATGTTATAATTTATGCCTATTTATCAGATCAGCGATGACTGAGTGCTCTTAAAGAGGGATAGAGAGAGAGAGAGAGAGAGAGAGCGATGAGCATCAGGTAGTGCTTCCAAAGTATATCTATTAGTCCAAGAAATTAGTGGAGAGGAAAGAGAGGGGGAGAGAGAGCCGAATGAGAAGGAGAGAGAGAGAAAGAGAGACCATTAATAAGGTTATGCAAACATCTGCCTTATAGTGGGTAAGTATGGCTAGATTTGCAATCATGCGAACTAAGCCCACATTCATTCAATTCATTCAGTTTTTGTGATTCATTCACTTACTATATGTGTGTTTCACTTATAAATCCTGGTCTTTGACTAATTAGCAAATGATTTACAGACAGACAGACATTCGCACAAAAATAGTGAATTTAAAAATCAAATTAGTTTTGCCTTCAATTGAGAGGTTCTCTGAAAAAGCAGAGAATTATAAGTCTCTGATTGCGACATTTCATTGCGAGCCAACCAAACAAAAAGAGAGACAAAGAAATAAAGTTTTCCACAAACGGCATAATGAATGTGAAAATCAGATGTGAGCCCAAAATCATTAACATTATTGTTATTATTGGTGTCTGTTTTGTGCGCTAAATAAACCCAAAAATCTATTCATTAGTGACAACACATTAAAAACGTTGAGATTTTTCAAAAACTTTGGTAAATATTTTGAGAATATATGAAAAACATATTATTACTGAATAGAAGAGCAATTCGTTTACAGCTCTAAGTATTGACAGAATAATAATTTTCTTATTCTCTATTCGACTGTCAATGAAGTTAAGGAAATACTGAGTTAAGGCTGAGAAGAGTTTTTGTTATGAGAAAAATGAGGCGAAAAAACTAAAAATTCAATAAAATATGTAAGAATTGTATTCTCATAGAAGTGGCTGTGAATAGGTTTTGAGCCGAGGAGAGGAACGGTATTGAAATGATTTGTAACTACGGCTAGTGTTGTATTGCACAGCGAGAGAGCGTTATATTCGTTATAAAACACCTTTAGTTCAATACATAAATCGATTTGTTTTGGGGTTTTGTGCACAAGAATTGGCTTTAAAACTAAATGGTTTGCCTCTGCGATGGTTGTGCGGCTCAGACAGTGTTCAGGCAGTCGGGCACTGGTAATGGAGCACAAGACAGAAGAGAGAGAGACAGAGAGAGACAGAGCCAGTGCTATGTCTGTGCTCTGTTCTGTTCAGTAGTGTATGTTTAGTGTATTTGGTAGAGATAATGATGCGCAAAGGTGTTTAACACTAAAGCCTAAAACGAATCCCAATTCTCAACAGACAACTAAACTAAAAAACTGAAGGCAAGGGCTGTAGTGAGCAGTGCCGGAGTGCAGAGCCAACTAAGGGCCACCTTTTTGCCAACAAATCCTTCCACTAATCCCAGAGCGAGTGAGAGAAATAGGAAGAGAAAAATCAATGTCTAATAGAAGAGGAAAAAGTCGGCGCTCTCTCTGTCTCTGCTCTGGTCTTCATTGCCAACAATTTTCTGGTTCTCAATAACACAAGACTAGAGAACAGACACTGTTGTCGTCACAAAACACACACTTCACAGACAATATTGTATTGAATGGATAGAAACCAATGGAAAAGGACTCATATTTTTTGTGTATTAGCACGACTTGGGTGTGAGTCGTGAGCTCAGACTCAAGACTAAGGAGAATGAGTTTACAGAAACGGAAGAATTTTTATTATTTTTTCGCTCGAATATAATGAAAGGAATTAGTGATGAAAACAGTGGACCAATGGATGTGAAGGAAAGAAAATTTTCATATCGTTTCATATGATTAGAAAAGACAGTGAAAAGAGTGAGAGAATAGCTTTGAGTGAAAGTGAGAGTTAAGCCAAACATTGAATTTCATTCATAGATATATCCATGTCTTAGAGCGGAGGAGAGCCAAGAGTTGGTCCCATTGTGTTGGAGGGAAACAATCAATTAAGAGTGTTGTGCTTAAAATGAATTGAAAGCGAATGTTGCTATGGATGTGCTCAGAGAGGATGTGCTCGTCTCAGCTCTCTTTTGCCCATATTTTTTATATTATAGCCGTTCTCTCACTTCTATATAAGACGAGAGGATTCTCAATGAAAAGAAAGAGGGAATCACAGCCTCTGAGAGAGAAAGGAGAGGGAGAGCGAGTGAAGGGGAGAGGGTTTGTGGGAGGGATGGAGAGAGTGATAGAGAGACTGATGGCAATGCAGCCAAAAAGATCACATATGAAGCATAAAAGCGTTTGCTTCTCATGAAACTCATGCATATTTAACAAGGATTGCTCTCTGGCTCTCACTTCTGGCACTCCTATCTATCTCTTGCACAATGTCTTCTGTATGACACGTCTCAAACTTAACTCATCCATCCATCCATTTATGCAGATGTGCTGCCAATGCTATTGTGGATGAGATATCAAATTAGAGCTTTTCAGTGCATAACAACACATCACTTCAACTCTACACTAATAATATGATTGCTATTTGAAAGAGAAGTTCGCGCTTCAGTTCAGCACAGATTACAAGCACTGAAATGCAACTCATTTTCTTAACACATGAGCGATGAGGAAAAGTCAATCTTCGCGGCCGACTCTCTCTCTCTCTCTCTCGTCTCACTTGCAGTGCTCATCACAAGAGGCCTTTGACTTTGACTTTGATTGAAATTTTGTAATTTTTATCCCTTTTATCTCACACTCTATCAGAAAGTCGTTTTGAACGGTATCGACAAAAATGAGATTCTCTTATAATTTGCGAATTTGTCGCTCAAACCCATAGATATTGCGATAGAAAAATAATATTTAAAATATATACCGAAAAATAGATTCCGTCAGCGAATTGCAAATTCTGTTTGCAGTCAGTGCTCAGTGTCTGAGCCATGGATGCGAAGTCAGTGCAAGGTATGGAATAATAATAAGTGGAGAGACCGGGAGCTGACGAAAGTTAAGGCCGTTATGATCGCAAAGTAGAGCCGACTCTGTCTTATAGTTAGAAACAATTTGAAAGCAAAGCTAAAAGCATTTAGTAAAGAGAGATAAGATTGATGATTGTGCCTGAGCTCAGAGCCTGTGCTCTCTGTGTTGTGCTGTGAGGGCATACGCCGAGCTCTGCCAGAATAGACTCGAAGATTGTGTCCAAGTCTTGAGTTGTGAGCGATTCGATGCCTGTTTTGTTGGCAAATGCAGTACAACAGAGGAGTAGAGAACAGAGTAGTGAACAGTACAGAGAAAGAGAAGAGATAATCGACTAAATGATTGTAATGGTTGATCCAGAGGAATATCACAAGAATATAATGATAGTTTACCAACAGTCCAATAGTGGAGAGACTAATGGTTTAAGAATAAGATATGCCTTTTCGAAGACCGCCAGCAAAACACAAATACAATCATTCATTCAATAAAATATATTACTTTTTCGTCCTTTACTTATATTTTTTATTACTTTTTTCTGTTCGTGTCCACCCATTCGGGTCTTGGATTCGCATCAGACAAACCTCAGACTCATCTGAGTTGAGATATCTAAACAAAAATAATTATGAGACCAACAAAAATCATTTTTATAACGCGTTTGACTGGAGTTTGTCCTCAGTTTTCATTTGTCTTCAAAGCACTGGTTATAACTGTTTCTCTATTCTGAGCACAAAATCCATTTCTTTCATTGGATTTCATCTCTTCTATTGGTGTTTGCGAACAATATTTTCTGTCGATTCACTGTTACGGACAAACACTTACTCCGAGTTAACTATTAGGGCAATGAAAGCCATGAGAATGAGGTCTAAAAACTATTTGCAGCCAACAAATAGGCGTTTCATTTCATTCCGATTCCTCATCGCCTTTGCCTCCGCTCTCGGCTCTGGTTATGGCTTCGGCTCTCAGTATGTCTATGGCTCTCATCTATTGCCTCACTATTGACGCTATTTTCTCAACAATAATAGCGTCAGTACTGAACAGACAATTAATTCTTTATCAAAATAAGTTACTCAACGCTCGGGGAGTGCGAGAGAAGGGCCGTCCAATTGATGCGGTTTATGGCCACGACTTCACGTCACACACCAGTCCTGAGTCTGACCGAAAAATGGGATCAATGGTTGGGTCAGAGCGGGTACACTCTGTTAGACCTATGTTTGGCCTGAGTTAGCAAAATAGAGCACTAAATGTATACTAAAATAACATTTTGTGTGCCTTTGATTGCATATATTGGTCCCAAAGACTATATTACGATCTGTTTTGCGCCGGTATTACCGAAAGGCTCTTAAATAGTGGACATAAAAATAAAATAAAATAAAGAGAGAAAACGATGGCTTTAAATAGTGTTCGCGATATTATCCATAATATGGGTTAAAATCCATATAATAGCAAATCTGCGATACTTTGAGCACAGCGTCACTAAAATAAAAACCAATTGTTTGTCCGAAAATATTTGTAAAACATTTATGTGTTTTGGTGTTATGTGTGTTGGCTTTTGTCACAACGGGCCAAATGGTGTGCGTATGGTATGGTATATGCCGTTAGGGAAGCGTATTGTGAGCCCAGTCTTACCATTAAATATATGTTCGCCAATGCGTCCCAACATTTAAGCCAAACCATTAGAAAGCATTATAACATAAAAATACAGTTTTGATAAGAAATTGTTCGCCAAAAACAGTACATAAGACAGACATAAGAGGTATATAAGGAAATAATAGCAACGCTTCCATACATTCATGCAATGGATTTGTTGTAAACTCACTCTAAACGTATAAAATTCAATCTATTATGTATTGAATGATACCATAAGAGACATACGATATAAACTCAGATTTACTCCAACTTTGTTTAAATAAAATTACTTTGAATATCAAACAATATCTAAGAGTATATAAGAATCCAATTAATTATTCATCGATGCATTCTTGCGGTTCCCGAGGTAATAGTTCTTCAAAATGGAAAAGGTGAGCACAGTTGATGGTAGGCTTACAGTGGTAGTAGTAGTAGTAGTAGTGATGGTAATATCTGTGAGTACGCGACCTATTATTACATCCATTCAAGGGATTCACTTGAGTTGGCTCTGTTTGGATGCCAACAACTTTGCCATAAAAACATTGAGACGCGAATCACAACCAATAAAGTGCTTGAAATATGTTTTGGTCGTAAAAAAGTTGAGAAAAAAGTGAAACAAAGCAATAGAGCCCGAAATGGTCATTGAAATGTCATTAATCTGAAATGTATAGCTCACTAATACCGGGTCGGCTCCGACTTAAGACATATGCCGCTCCACTACTCAATGATGACATTGATATTTGTCTCAATGTTTTTATATGTATTTCCAGATTTGATTTTCCATTTGTTCGTCTCTTCGAAAGGTTATGCAAAAGCAATGGAAAAATAATTACCGAACCATTATTGAAGAGAAATGATACGAACGATGGCTGAGGTATGACTCGTATGGTTCGGTATGTTCTGAGCACTGCTGAGCCATAAGGAGTCTGAATGAGAGTTAACACAACTATAAGAAAGGCAACCGAACGGAGGAGTTGTTGGCAACCGATACGGATATATATGTTCAGTGATGTGATGGTTGTTGTGATCGATTCGTACACAAAACTATTGAACACTTTCTCTGATCACAACTTTCGCTTTGCATTTGCCTCAACCCAACAGTCTCTCCAACAGAGTTGCCATCACTTCTCCCAACTCTGTTCCCAACACTCGATGTGTTTAGTGTTAAAAGTATGTGATTGAGAGATGAGATGTATTTGCGCTCAAAGGCATTAACTAAACCAAACCAAACCAAACCAGGATTGCCATCAGATATCGTGTCGTCTCAACGCTTACAACATGTTTCTCATCATTTGAGAGACGCTTCCGAACCAATCAAATCAAATCAAATTGAAATGAAATAAAAGTTAATATAAAAATCGTATATATATTTGACGATTAGGTAAATATAAGTCGCGATCGATTGAATCCGAGTCTCAACTCAGGACTGAAGTCAGGTCTGACATGTCGTGTGTCTCAACACCAATATGTCTGCCAAACGATCACATCTGCAGACAAAAGCCATAATAAAGACGTGAAGAACAAGAAAAAGAAAAAGTGATATACTTTTTGATCATTGGATGAGAAAATATAAAAAGGAAATAACGAAACGACAAACGAATCAAATATATCTATAAAGAGCTCGGAATTTAACAAATAATATATAACTTGTTTATAAATAAATAACTCTTTTCAAGGAATTATGTCTATGAAAGCAAACGATTGTCTCGTCCGACAAATTCTCGTCATTTCTCATAACGTCTGAATCGGTGGACAGAATCAGACATACATTCACTGTCTTGTAATGAAGATGAATAAGGCTTTGCGAGTGAATGAACGGCTGATATGTCTGATGAATATCTCTCTTCAATCACTAACTAGTCATACAAATCGATGAAATGCCTTAAATCATATGCAAAGAGGATCGGAGGCAGTGGTGAGCGATGACAGGACTTCACTCTCCGGTCTATTATTGTCTAATTCATTGAAAACATGCAATAAGTGTGTCGTCGGTCGAGAAAAACGATTAAGTCTTTTATTAATTGTTTGGCGAATCGGACGAAAAAATACAATTTAGCGGAAAAGATAGAGAACGAGATGAAACTCGTCGGAAGAAAATATAAACAAAAATAAATAATAAATGTTCTCATAATCTGAAAGCAAATGAAGAGAGAAATCGTGTTTTACTCCAAATATATATCTAATTCTGAGCAGAGATTGGACTCAAATCGATCGACTGTTGAGCGCTCGTCGAGACTCTGACCAGGTTTTGATGGGTCGGAGGGAAGGTATGCAAAATTGAATGTCGGCTAACATCTAATGGTGTTTCCGATTCGACCATAAATAATATAAATATGGTATAAGTCATTGCATTACAAATATCTTTCATATTAATAATGAGTACATTTATCTTCTGAACGAAAGCCACTATTTTTTTCATTTGCCATTTCAGCCCATTTCAGACCTAACACAACAAATACGATATGTTTTTGCCGTTCATTTCACTATTCGATGCGAAAGATGTCATAAAGAAAGCAAAAATATAAATGAGTAGTAATTTTAATAAATTCTCAGCCCTTCTGATGGACAGTAGAAGAGATTTATTCAATGGTATGATCGCCGGAAAGGGAGCACCGAATGCATAACCAAATGCAATGCAAATCATAATAACGATAATAAACAAAATTGATGTCAATATTATAAATGTGTTATTATATTGAACTCAACGGCCGAACAGAAATTCTGTGCAAACATTACCCAAATTCTGGTCTCAAATAAACCGATGTCTCGAACGCGGATTTGAAATCACAGAACCGATAAAATGGCAAAACATTGGGATTTCAATTGAGATAATGGATCCGAGAAATTGAATACATTTCTGAGTGAAAAACGCGTTAAAAACAATTTGCGAGAGAATTGAGAACAAAAATCTATGTAAAAGTATTTCCGTTCAGTCACTCATTTGTTGATTTGTTAATCAAACAAATCTTTTTTCGCTATTCATTCATAGTTTGACATAAAGAGAGCAAAACTCAGATCAGAGACAGTCAGACAATCATTTTGTGTTAATTCGAAATCAATATAAGAATAGGAAAGAGAGAAATGGATATCACATTTGAGAATAGGATATGAGAGCAGAAGAGGAATAAAATTTCTTATTTGGAAACCACACAAAAATGACACACAATTTGAGATTTGTTCAGATTTGAGAGGACACAGCTCTGGCTCTGAGCTCTGGCAGAGGATCGGCCACTATATGTCACTCGTGATTAAATTGATGCCACACTTTGTACTATAGAGAGGAGAGTCGGAGGAAAGGTCTGAAAACATGATATATTTTGTCTGTTTGTCTGATAAGATGTTGGATGGCATGGGTTGGTATGGATGGCAATCACATTCAATACTTGATCTCAGCATTACTTATGAACTAAACTACAATATACACAATATTTTTCATTTTTCGTATGTTTGACTCAAATATCAGAGAACAAGGGCTGAGAAGAGGACAGAGAGGACAGAGTAGGGCTTCAAAACTCATTGAAGTGTGTCTATTATTAATGTTTATTTTGCAATGCCTTCCAATGGGTTTACTATTTTGCACAGCTCTCAGGCATTGCATGTTATAATACACTGTATGAGCACAACTTCATAGCCTGTGCACCGATTCCGGTGTTCGGGGATTCGTTACGAAATCACGTTCTGTAATGAACGCCAAAACCAAAACATTGTTCTTCAGAATCGCGATCATTGGTTCTCGTATTGACTCGATTTGAGTGAATTTGCAAAATTAGTTATGATTTTCCGCCAGATATCAGATACGAGTCTCTATTGTCGTGCGATCACAAGTCAAATGTCGCGGATGTCTGTCATGAGTTGGCCCGAACTCATCGATGCGGTGCTCGACAGCGGTGTCGGTGGAGAAGGCCTTTGAAATCAAAGCTCAGAACATTGAATGCCATTCACTCGTACGACACATACAATGGCACTAATACTGAAATTTTCTCTCTTTCACTGTATTTCAACGTAACGTTTATACTATTTTTAGCGGATTTTCTTATAACCGATCGATAGGTCGTAGTCATAGACATAAAACACTGCCTTATATAGCCTTATATATCACTATAGAGTGGTATAGAATTCATACAATATATACAATCTATGTAACTATATATTGACGTATGTATCGCATGCGTGCTCTTCCGACTAATTTCAGTTTACATTTTATTTAAAAGAAAATAATACCACAAAAGCTCTGGTAATATGAAAAACGTTGTGATATATTCATATCACTAATAAAAGAGAAGAAACTCAAAGGGATTATCACATAAAAGTAGATAAACATTAAATAGAAATTGTGCACAAAGAGAGAGGAGAGAGAGATAGACGAGAGAGAAGGAGAGAGACGAGCAAAGAGAGAGAGAGAGAGAGATAGACGAGAGAGAGAGAGAGGAAGAGAAAAACTTTTGATATACTCTGCATATGAGTGAGATATGTATTTGTATTTTTGAATAATAATAATATAAATATAATAAAAATAACCTTATTTTAGTTTATTTTTAGTAAAACGAATCCTTTCTCTCGACTCTCATAGTTATTAATATTTATTACATTATATGAATTAAAATTATAGTGCATTCAAATGAATGGATGAATGAGAAGATAGGAATCACTTAATAGAGTATATGAAAGTGTCTCTCCTATAGCCTGAGGGCCCGAATCATTCAAAAACATAAAAATTGCATTTTTCATTCAAACCCAAGTCAAGTGGTTATAATTCTTTGAATCAGACAAATACTAAAATTAGTTAAGGATAGCGAAAGGAAGTGTTCGGATGTCTCAGTGGAGTGGGAGTGAGTGTGGGAGAGATAGAGAGGACAGCATTAGATGGCTGTGCGATCTGTTTGACATATAAGAGGCAAATGTATTGAAATATATCTAATTTGAGCGCCGGTAAGGACCGGGAGCTGCAGTGCAGACGTGTTATGCAGTAATGTAGTCGCGAGTGAACATCGATTCTGCATTTATTCTGCATTTGTATATAAAAAGGTAATTCGCAGACATTGGACGACTTGTGAGGGCTATTAACGACATTTAATTAAAGGTAAGGCTCTAACGGACGCACAAAAGCCTACATAAACATCACATCACTGGGCCTTACGTCACATCACATCACAAATCGCATGATATTTACAAAATAGCAAAAGTAATTGATTGAAACGTTTTTTCTCTTATTTTTAGTGATCTCTGCGAAACTCATTTGAATAATGATCGCACAAAAAGCCATTCATTTGCAATAAAATCATTCGCTTAGTAATCAATGTTTTGAAAAATTAATTTATATCTGCTTTTAGTCAATGAAAGAGACAATTGTTTTGATACGAAAAGAGCAAAACATTTATATTAAGGCAATTGATTTGTTGGTTCGGTCTCTGATTCATAAATAAATAATTTTTAATATAATTTTGATCATAGATTCAAATATTAATATTTAATTAATATATGAGAATAGAATAGATTTTAATCTCTACTGACTTTTAGTATTTAATGTCACAACAAATGTCAAAATAGTGAATGAAATGATAAAAAACATAATTAAGAAGTGAACGAAAGGACCGAAACAAATGGTCGCACGACTCGAGTCAGGACTGAGTAATGAAGAATAGCCTCGGACTTAATGAGTGGCAAATTATATGCTAATCGTTTGCAATCAATTGTTGAGTCCATGAGAAGAGAGTTGGCTTTCAATTGAAAAATCATAGCAATTATCTATCTCTCGGCCACCAGTGATGCCGACAAACATAATGATAGCCTTTTCTCACTTAAACTCTACTTTTTATATGAAGACTGACTGAGAATAAGTGAATGTAAAAGAGTTTGCGATCAATGCATTCAAAGCCTAAGTGTTATCAATAATCTAAATAGAGGTCGAAATTAGATGACAAGTGGAGAGGAATGTCATCCGAAATGGCTGTGTTCGACACACAAAGCCATGTCCTCTCATGTCTGGCTATGGTTTTGGCTATGGTTTGGGCTCTGGTCTGGACTCTGGTCGACGGCTATTAGATTTGTAACTGCAGTCGTGCTCTGGAAATGAGATTTGCATAACAACTGGAATAATGTTATCGTCGGGACGGCAGACAATGGGATTAATTAGCACTTATATACGCTCTGATTAGACGGTCTCTCCTCTCAGTTCACTTGACTGACGACTAACAGTGTCTGAGCCCAAGAATATCCGATAATAACATAACAGAATATTCTGTGCACAGTCTGTCTCTTATCACGAATTCATGTCTGACTCAGTGTTTAAAACCAAGTGCTGAACGAGTGTTCAAAACAATATTATATTATTGTAATAATACTACTTAAATATATTGAGAGAAAGGCTTTGTTTTGCGGCAATGCTTTCGAGCGCTGAGAGAATCTCAAAATTGAATTACCAGTAAATTATTGTCGCTTAAAATTGGTCTTCAGTTGAGCGATGAGTGTCGAGGTTGAGCTCCCAATTAAGTGTCTGTTCAGTCCATTTGAATGACAGTAGTGTTCGAACAATTGCCAGTCAGAGGAAGACATGACATGAAAAAGAAATGATAAATAAGTTAAAATCGGTTTAATTATTGATCAATCGCTTTAAAAATTCAGTGAAAAGACACTAAACAAAAGAAAAAAGACTAATTGAATGAGTGTTTGGAGACATTTCGACATTCGTCTCAAATCTAATTCAATGTTAAGATCAAAAAGAGTAGTGAAAAATGAGGAATAAATTTTGAGTTTAAATAAATTTATGCTAAAAATTCAAATATTAATTCATTGCTTAAAACAAAAGAGGAATTCGATTCACACATGAGATGAATCCGAGAGAAAAGACGGACAGAAATCCTATTAAGCAATATATTAATGACAAAAGCAATAAAATTAACATAAAGTATAAGACTTAAGGATATTGTCTGAACGGCTGTGAGGGCTCTGAAGGTGAAAATTATAGCTCATATGCCAACTAAACGTCGAAAACAGCAAGAAAAACGTCTTAAACTGTTGGAACAGATGATATAAATTGCAAATTATTGTCTAATTAGTGGCTTTTATTATAGACTAATGAATGCATATTAAAACTTAAGAAATTTGTTGCGAAACATAAGAGAAATTGAGTGAAAGATAAGACAAAAAATGTATAACTCTTTGACACTAATTGTTTGTCCCGAAGGACGTAATCGATGAAAGCCATGCGAGTATTCAAAGTAATCATTTGAATCACTCGTTTATAACTAATTATTGAATTTTAAACAAAAGTCAACTCAAGATTCATGTGATATGTGACTAAAAATAGCGATTTTATGCTAAACTATTGAAATTAAAGTCATTTAACACAACATAAAACTCGCGACGAAAGTGTTGTCACAGAATTGCAAATTAATTTTATTACTTTTATTAAACGACAATAAAGTTTTTTCTGTGTCAATAAAAATTATAATTATTATTACATAACTCTGATAGTTATAAGGAAGGGAAGGGAGGGATATGTGGCACAGACTGCGTTCAAATCAGTGCCGGTCTTTCATTAGACGCACAAACCATCAAATATTTGAGTAAACAATAAGACTTCGCTTTAATTCTCTTGTTTTGGTTTATTCACTGGTATTACACACAGAATGCAATTGAATTAGTAATATCTGGGTTGAAAAGGTATGTCCGTTTCGAATGAACCCATTATTATCATTATTACTATTACTTTATGTCTCTATGTATGTAATACTTGGTAAATGACACGCATTTCGGACACACTTCGCAACCAATCCTTTGATTACATTCACGAGAAGAGCATATAATCGGATGAAAGCAATGCATTCGTAAGTTATCTGAGAAACTGTTTGTCTGTCGTCTTAGCCTCGCATCCAATAAACCAAATCTTTAGGTAAGTATTGAGACATAGAGTGAGCACTGATTGCCAATACATCAAAGGAGACATCGAAGCAGACATCGAAGGAATTGCAAAAAGTGGCCAACAATTGGCAAATGTTGAGACTCTATTCAATATATTCAATGTTTGGAACACTTTTTGCTGACAATTATGGTGAGAGCGGTGCGAATACTGCCTCAGGAAGTGGTGCCGATGTCTGGCAATCGGCCATAACTTGATTAGGAGTGAAAGGAGTTAGGGATCGGTCGCAGAACTGTATTATACAAACACTTAAATTATTGTATTAAGAGTTCACTTCCAGTCGTATATAAATATCAGATAAATAATTGTTATTTGTATGGCATCTGAAGAAGAAGTGCTAATATTTTGGCACAAATTCAGAGACCAAGAGATCCTAAGGGATCGGATCGAAGGCTATAACGAGTTTTCATTCAATGATTGCAAATCAGATTCACTGCTATAACACCGAAGTGTGACTCAGATCTCATCTCATGAGTCCATTAAATCTGAGACCGATATCTCGTATATAAATATTGGAGAGTTTGGCCAAAAATCATATAATTGTTAGCAAAACGACAGATACTGAGTGTCTGACTAACGATAACACTATTGTATATCATATAATAATGTATTGAATGAAACAATCATCGAGTTTTAGTCCATTGTCTCACATATCATATATCAAGTTAATCATCATTAGATAAAATTTTTCGGACATATAATCATCGAAATGAGACACTCGTCTACTGACCAATGGATGGCCTGTTCTCTGATCACTGGCCATCACTGGCACAGCACTTATGGAGTGTCTTAAGTGATGCCATAAGTCAGTGCATAAAGCGATTGATGCCAACAATGAATATATGAATAGAGTTAATAAAATATATCACTTTCTGATAGATATATTAGGAGAAGGTCTTCAACTAAATGATAATAGCGAACAGAATTGACGGACGGACAGCACAAGTGAGTCAAATGGCCAGACATTTGGTGGCATTAGAGACAAAGAGTCATTTCCAGAGCATTTCCCCTTTGAATGGTCTCCGGCTGTACATCGGAAGTGAGTTATGCATAACAAACATATATGGAGTTTGATATGACTGTATTGGTAGTGATGGACAACGACAACATCCGAACCCTTGTGCCAATCCTTGTGCCACAGACTCATCCATATTGCACGACACACACACCAAACAAGTCAACCAAACACAAGAACTACACAACAGTACTGAAGAGAGACATATAATCAGACGTATGTATGAAAAGAGTATATAAGTCGTGCTCTGATGTCGAGCCGTTTGGGAATCAGAAGAGATGCTGAAGAATGAGAACCAAATGCAATGCAATAATAGTTAGCGATCATAACGGAAAAGTGTTTTCAAAGGGGAATTCAGACGACCTGTTCTGACACAGACGACAGACAACGCATCGAATCAACAAAAATGAATTCACATTTCGTCGTCTATTATCAAAAGTGACAGACATTGAGATAACACATGTTTGGAGACATTGTTTGTCATTATTGTAGAGAAAATCATATTTCATTCGGAGTTTAGAGTCGATTGAAACCAACATTTCATTAGACTAATGATCTTAGAATCAAATGGTGATCATTGTAATGGTTGTGATGGCTGTGATCGTGGCATTAGAGGCAATAGAAGTTGTGGTGATGTGAAAAAGTGATGACTTAAAGAGAAATATATGCAAATTGAGTCAAAAACAGAGTTAAACATCGCAGTCGTCAGCGATTGAAATGCAAATTATTCGTAAAAGAGTTGACTGTTTAGTGACAGCGAGTCTTAATTCAAATAATTATGATTATTAACCCATTTTATTGAATCCTTAAATTACTTTCGACGATATATTGGAATTCTTTTGTCGAAAACATTGTTCTCACAACTGATTACCACATTTACGAACCCATTAGTACTTATTTTATGAATACATAAATATAAGTATAATTTCTCGTTTGAGACTTACAATGGGTTTTGGCGTCAAATCCGACACAAGAAATGCAATAATTCTTTGCTATAAATTTCGCCGAAATATATCAATTGGAAGCACAAAAAGAGCAAAAGAGAAGAAGAAGTGAATGAGAAATATCTAAATATCAGTTGTGTTGCAAAAAGTGGTTTTAGAGCCGATAAAGACCGCGAGAATTCACGAATGAGAAGAAAAATTTGAATTATGTGTCGAAAAACTAAATGCAATACTAGTGATGAAATTTATGTGGCGTTAGAAATATAATACCCATTGAAATACATTATTACATATTCAAAAGGCAACCGAAAATTTATTAACATTTCAGACGACCAAACACTTTGATCGAACAATATCTACGAATATGACATCGCTCTGGGAATAAATAACAACTAGGATTCCGAGACCGAGAGATGTCGTCTAATAATTCAAAATAACAATTATTCGTCGGTTTATAGCCAATGAATATCAATGCATAAGAATAGGAATGAAGTGAAGGATTGAGGAAAAGATAAATTGTGTCGAAACACAACACAACAGATACAGACAGACATGACTCCAGTCTTAAAAAGAAAAAGTTAAGCGAATCAAAGGAAAACCAGAAATCAAATCCATTGGAAAGACTGAAAGACTGCTGAATATAACATATTTTTATGGCATTCACTCCTAGACATCAATTCTCACCGAAAACGCATTTAAAGATTAGCTCGAAATCTGAAAATTTGCCGAAAAGTGAGCGAATCTGACAAATGTATAATTATTGAAGTTCTCGAGAGCTAAATGAGAGGGGATTAGAGTCGGTATATATAGAGACTAATTGTGATTAATGATCGCTAATTTGAGGAAATATTATTAGCAAAATATTATAGCTTTCATTGTAAATAAAGGCAGTGTTTGTGCTCTGAGTCTGAGACAAACTAAATAAACCATTATTTAGATTAGAAGAACGAAGAGATGGTTCGTTCGACCAGTCGTTGGTCGGGTGTCGTCGAACCACAAACACAATTGAGTCAATGGAGTCGAGCATAAAATGTATTTTGAAAATAATAGCTTTAAATATGTTTACTCAGCATTCCTGAAGTGCATCAATAATTTGGGCCATAATTTGTGATCAGTAAATGAGTTAAACTCAACCGAACGGCACAACACATGACAAGAGAGGGAGAGATAGAGAGAACACAATGGAAGCCAAATTGATAGCTAAACTTTAAAGCCTGTGTTAGTGAGAAGATTGAACATTGAGAACCTGCACAGTTTGCCGGAGCGGATATAATTTAATTTAAATAATAGCATTTGAGTTGAGAACAGCTTAGATGAGGAGAACAACTGTTCCGCTCAGATAGAAATGGCACGAGTCTTGCACTCACTCACCACTGGATGAACAGTACTTTAATGGCAGAGTCGGTCACAAATGGACTCGATTTGCACACAAAATAGTGATGGAGTGTCGACCACATCGACAAACGAGACATACATTCAGTTCATGTATTGAACCAAATGTTGGGATGAGTTCGGTATTGAATAAGAATTGGCGTCAGTTCTCAGAAATATTCCTATTTGTGGGCCAATAAAAGTACCCGAAAAAAGTGAGTTAAGTACTGATGTGCACAAAGTGTGAGCACAAGTCACACATTTTGACGCCCCTTTGACTCTCAGGGCCTTAGAGTCCTCAGTCCTACCATTGAATATCAATACGTATCGAAAATATTAACGACAATAATGTCCATCACTTTTAGTACTACTTTCCTGATGTTAAGTGTGTTTTCGAATATTTTTATCATTTTTGAAAAACCATATAAAGTATTTTGAAATGTGAACATTGAATTCGGAAAATCCATGTCTATTAATAGTCTGGAGGAAAGGTAGAGAAAGCACAAGTCAAAAGGTACTAAAGGGGAAAATCGGGTGATTAGAAATCGATTGAATTGCTCGAAACGAAAACAAAACTCAACTGAAGTCCACTTTTTAGAGGTTTGTCTCAAAATGTTAGACAAATGTAGGGCTTATGTGACGATCCGATAGTTATGGCGAATGAAGTCTAACATTAGATAAAAGTTTGGAAATAAATGACAAAAATTGGTGGAAATAAGAAGAGGAAGACTAACAGCAATGAGATGTTGAATGGCTGGCAATGAAATAACAATAAATAGTGAATGAGTGGGGGGAAGGGGTCGGAGAGGGAGGAATGGGATGCGATAAATATTGTCAACACTGTAGGCATGGCCTCAATGTTTGTTAAGTAGCGTAAGAAATCGTTAACCCCGAGAGCCAACTGTGTCCATATGGATGTGCCATTTCCGATGTCATCATTTGCATCGGCACCCGATCCCACCCGAGCCCACACTCTCTGACAATCGTCACTTACAGCTGAGACAAATCATTCATAATTCTTGTCAGACCAAAGACAAGACTCTCTTTTCAATTATTACAATATTTGACATAAAAACTTGTGTTTTGAAAATATTACTCGAAATTGAAGCTCAAATGTAGAGCCGGACAGACATCTTATCGCCAGTGCTTTGGCATAACTGTCAGCCAAATAGTCGACAATTTTATGCGAATGACTACTAATTTTTCGCGTTATATATCTTTACCCGGGATGGCCAATGGGGGATAAGCCCAAAATCGACCCCCTAGACTTTTTGGCAAAAAGTTGCGAAATATCGCTCCCCTTATCCCCTGAGTAGGTCGAGGGTCTTGGTCATCCCTGATCTTTACAATTATTAATATTATATAAAAATAAGGCATAAGTTGTGCCATAAAATCATTGGCAACTGATATATGAGAGCACAAGTTGTCAGAGCCGGGGATGAGTCAGAGCTCGGGAAGGATCGGCTCAACCGCTTTTCAACACTGACTTAATGTATGAGTTAAACATATGCAGAGCGATGTAACTCAATTATCTCGGTTAAGATGTGGAGTACTGTATGTATATGTATGTGCTGTCCATTGCCAACAGTTCAGCACAAATCAGCCCAAAAACTGATCAATTTTAGTGCTCAAACATAAAGCCACGGCTCGGGCACACCATAGAAGTCATAGTAGAGAATGAGCTCAAAAGCCATAATAATAATTCTCTGCATTTTTAGACTAGAACTGCATTTTCTGACTATACTTAAAGAGTATCTAATAATTTATTTCGCCTAAAAAATAGTACAAAAAGGAGATAATAAATGTTTATACTTGAGCTCTGAGTGAGGGCTCAGTGAGGGCAGACTCAGGGATGAGGAGAGAGGAAAGGGAGAACAGGGAGAGTAGGGAAGAGAAAGTGAGAGAGAATTCTCTTTTTCATTAAGGCTTATCATGAGATATGTATTAAATCATTTACCCTTATATGCAATCAAATTCCTTTTCCTCCCAATAATAAAGAAATAGATATTAAGCGTAGAAAATAATGGGAATAATGGGAACATTACTGATGGCCCGATAGGGCACCGCTTCTCAGACGATATGCGGAACGCCATCGCAAATGAGTTGGCAGACAAATATGCGATTCTAGTGAGAGGTTTAGTAAAGTAGACATAAAATTAATTGTAGGCACAAGTGATGGGTAGAGACGGTAGAGAACCGGAGGAGACAAAGATGTGGGAAGTGATGGAAGTGCGAGAAGTACTCGATCTGAAGGTCTGATCTGTGGGTCTTATGCTAGCCGTACGTCGACTACCGATATATAAACTTTAAAATAATATCATCACATGTTTATTGTTGGGATTAGAGGCCAAACCCATTCATCAAACGACACGAGACTGAGTGAGACTCTGAGCCAAAGACAAAAAGGCCAAAGGATTTACTGACGGTTACGGCGTTAAGCGCCCAATGAGTTGCACAACCATTCATTGGGTATACCATAAGAACCGGCATTAAGTTTGGTCGTCATTATTCAACTCAATTTCGGGTCTATTGGGTCTAAAGTCTGTTCGGTCGCATAATATGCCTTTCGGAGGGTATCGAAGCTCATGTCATGACCAGAGTGTGAGCCCACTGTTGACCGCATCCCAGATTTGAGAATCGACTTAAATGTGCCAAAGAGTGAGAGCGAAGCCAAATATACAGGACATACAAAAAAGTAGACATACAAAGAGTAAGATGGATGACAGTCCTGACCATTAGAATCGGTCAAACTATGGCCAACCAAACGGATTAAGTGAGAGGAGACAGACATTGAGACCTCGCAAGCAATGGATGGAAGGGATGGAAGCAATGATGAGTTGCATTCATATTACAACACAAACTGTATTTGCAGTAAATTCGATGAGCGCTTGGATTTCATGGCTTGACTTGTGATTTGAAACGAAAGCGAAAACAGTTTTCCATCAAAACTGAATCACTAATACATAGACTAATAAGATTTGAACCAAATTCAGGCCTTTTGTGTGAATTACTATCGATTCCGATATAACATTAAATCGTTGTCAGTATTGCACAAAACAGTCGATAATAATTGAAAACAATTTTTTCGCTAATTTTTCTCTATTAAAAGGTCTTTAAGGCTATGAATAAGAAGTGTTTAGCATTAATAATATGTTTCTTCAGTGATAAGCAATTGAATATTATCTCATAATTATATGCAAGAGAACAGAGAAAACAAAGTAAGGCTTTGAGAGGGAGTACCAGGAATACGATCGCCAGGTCTTACAACTTATCACTGCTTTCAATGTTTGATAGCAAGTCCTCACCGATCGCTCCGAACAGACCAAACAGTTTAACGCCTAAATACATGTTATTCTTAGTTTGAATTTGCAATTCTAATACATAAGACAATGACAATGGGCTGAGTCCTGGCTATCGCGGCAACAAATGAGTTCGTCAGTCATTGTGTGTGTGAATGCATATAATATGAATACAAGTCATTGGAATAAAACTAAAATACTGTTCGCGTAATAAGTTTTGAGTTTAATATGCATTTCAGATGTAATCGTAATTATAAAATGAGTCCCACTTTTGCATAACTGATAGTCAGTGCACCGAAAGAGTCAATCGATTCGCTAAACATTCCCGGAATTGAGTGCAAAGAGTGAACAGAAAAAGCGAATCTCATCTAAATTATTCTCCAATATTGGGCTCAAAAATCAAATATTAAAAAGTTATTGCTATCGGTATCCCAGCCCTCGATCGAGCCCTCGACGAGAGCCAACTCTTCGCCTAATATTAATCAATTAAAATGTAAATAAATATAATATAGACATAAAACTATGAATTACTCTATGCATAGCTTTTTATAGACTTGTTATCTCACTTTCATATCTACAAACCGACAGAATATATGACATAATATATAAAATTACTGATAATAGTGAGGAATGTCTGCAAAATAAAAAGCAAAAGTGCATTACATTTCAATGACTTCCAAGTTTATGAATCGACATATTCTGTCATAACTCAAAATATAAAAACACAAATTGAATATAAAAAGCGAATTATGAAAATTGAAAACCAAATCAGAGACAAAAATATATTTTAATTTCGATATTCTTATCGACATTTCGTTTATTCGTTGACTTCATATAAATCAATGATTAAATTTCAAAAGACATATGAGTTATGCCCTAAAAATGGTTTGAGTTTGAGTCCACTCCACCCGAGCGATGGCATGCGATGACTGGTTCGCCAAAACACAGAACCAGTGCTACTATCAGATGAAGAATCGGTACAAACATTGCCGCAAAAGAATAAGACTTAGTCACGAAAATAAGGCATTCAAATGATACGTGCGTTGAAAAGTCGGGTGTTTTTTGAAATGTTTCAAACATTTGTACTCAAACAGTGTCTTAACAAAGAAAGCCAGTCATGAAGTGCTACTCTTTTGCCGACCTTTTATATAACTTTTAATCCATTTTTGAGACTAAATAATATTGCGTTCACTCATTTGAGTCGAGACTCACTCTTTAGAACAACAGAAGAGGAGTTAAAGAGTATCTCAAATACAAAATAGATTTTCACTTCAGATATGAATAATTAGGTTCAAAATGAAATGCGAAACACATTTAACGTAAATATTAGACTTTTTTTTAGAGCAGTCTAATAGAGAAAAATGAATTCCTGGCCCTCAGCTCGCGATCTGATGTATGGCTATAAACACAGTTTAGGCCATATTATTATATATTAGTCCTGATTCACAATATTTACTTAAATAATGGCCAGAATTTCATATATATTACTAAAGATTATATAAATATATAACTTATGACAAAAGCTTTTTATATATATCACAAAAATAAACACTTTTTGAGAATAACTTATTAGTTATTGCAGAGACATAGCTATGAACAGACAATTTGCTACAAAACAGAAAGGCTTTTCCAATATATTCTTCCCACGAGTGGAATCAGTGGAGAAGTGCTGTTGGGTTTCGATATTAGGGGGAGTGAGTGGCGTCACAGACAGAGTGTGTGGTGAGTGGTGTCTGTGCCTACCAGTGCTCACCAGAGCAGCCCAAATGAAAACTTATTCACAACAGAATAAATTAGAAATAACTCATATCTCTCTTTCTTTCTCTCTATTAGTCTCTGTTGTCTCTCTCATTCTCTCTCACATCCCTCTCCAGACCCTCTCCGGCACTCATAACCAGAGCCATTCAACGAATGATATTTTAGTTTTAATATTTTCCTTCTCTGGTCTCTCCGAGCAATTGCTATATCCATGGCTTGAGTTTTGTTTTCAAGCAATTTATTCTAAGGCCTCATAAAAATAAACACTAAAAAAGCAAAAATATTATTATTTAGTTATTTCGTTGGTTTAGTCGTTCATAGACTCCATTATTCGGTGCGATATTTTGTGTGATTCGAGTTAAGCCAAACTTTGTTTCATATTATATATAAAATATATTTATTTTTGTGCGCATCCGATGGGCTATAAATGTGAATTAGAGTTAGACTGAGAACAGAAAAAAGTATTATTTGTCGGCGAAGGAGAGGGAATGCGGGGAACGGTAGGGAATGGTTGCCAATTAGGAGTACTTTTTGGCTCTGATTGCCAGCGAATATATTTATTATGTAATATATATTCTCTCGGGAGTGAAAACTCGGGTCCAATCAAATAAATTATATGCAAAATGTGCCGCAAAACTAACTTAAAAACCATTTAATAAATTATTATACACTTCGCTAAAACTGCAGACACACTCCGATCCGATGTCTGCACCGAATGAACTCAACATTTCTGCATATTTTAGATTCAATTCTGGGCTCAAAATCATTGGCTCAACGAAAAAGTTAAAAAATAAGATTTCATTTTATTTTTATTAACAAATATTCTTCGCTCGAAACGAGAAAAATATTTCGCAGTCTTTGCATAAGAGTTGAGAAAGAAATATATATATTATTAGTGAAACGCAAAACAAAAACAAAAAATTCTATGAATGAAAGATCGAGTCAATAAAGTTATTAAAGCCTCCGAACCCAAGCCATAGGTGTCGGTGACCCGACTCAGCGCTGATTCGACTCATTCTTTGACTAATTCTTATGTTTAGTTAAACCAAAAGCAAAAACTGCTCATAATTACAATCATATCCGGCTGTCAAATGTGTGCCTTTTCTTACACTTTTCTAATCTTTTCGTTTTTTATTTATTTATAATATAATCGAAACGAATAACACGTTTATATAACACATAAAGAATTGCGAGAAGAGAGAGATGGAGAGAGAAAGGGAGAGAAGGAGAGAGAAAGAGAGCGCAGATTAGCGAAGAGATGAGCCAATAATAGTCATGGAATGGTATGAAATAGATTGGGAGAGACAGACAACCAGGGATTCGAAGTGACAGCCGTGAGAGAGAGGGCTGAAAATTGGCGTTTATTTTATCAATTTTGCCAATCATTGTATGAATTATACAAACTTTTCGTATCATTTAATACATATTTTATTCATTCATATATTGGGTTAAAATAAATGGCGAACCGAAGCGACAAATGAGTAGACAATGAATGACAAAAATTGGGACATATTTTGTGTGTTTTGTTGTCTCCGACTGTTTGACTGTTTTGTCGGTCCGTCTCATGAATATTGAATATTGTATTGTCTTTTATGAGACAACCGATTGTTGAACCAAAATATTAGTCAAAGAATGCGATCAAACGATAGATCGGTATTTGAAACCCTCTCTCGTCGTAAAACATGATTAATAGCAATCATTAAAATAGAAAATTGAGT